>LOJH01002431.1:30009-42013 GCA_001685095.1 Ellobius talpinus
AGAGCTAGTTCCAGGACAGGCTCCAAAGCTACAGAGAAATCCTGTCTCAAAATATATAAAATATTTTATATATATATATTTGCTCACTTAGCTAGTTATGCTTCTTATGTCATAGGTGGATCTCTGCTCTGATAATTTTGCATTGGGTCTTTCATTTACTGCATTCCAAAGCCAATCAAGACCAAGAGAAAGGATTTCCCCTAATGTCTCTTAGACTTTCTCCTGCAGTGCTGAAGTGCCCCTAAGATTGAATTTTTTGCTTCTATTTGTATAGCAAAGAGAAGATAAAAACACTTCTCCCTCTGAACACTTGACAGCCCATTTAATAAGTGTTCTTTTACTCTTTATGATTGTCAGAAAGGTACTTGTTTATGACGTAGAAGAGGCAAAGAAATATTTTATGAACATTTAAATAATTCAGTTAATTCTGATATATTCACAAGTAGCTGATGCAGTAGAACAAGTTTGAGAGTGGCCTTGACCTTCTAAGACTTAAGTGTTTTCCCTCACACTAACCTACCTCTGTCAGTGATCCCCAGAAGCCTAAAAGGCTTTACCATGTATAGTTCAACATTTTCTGACTTCACCAACTGCTGCCAGGAACACAGCTGATAATTCAGCAACTTAACCCAAAACAGGAAAGGGAAGACCTAGCGATGACTGGAGAAACTGACTTAACCTGAATACACTCAGTCCAAAGAAGACCTGGGAACTGAATCTTTGCTGAAACCTGGGATTTTCGTCAGCTTTTCTCATTGTGGACAGTAAAACTGGAGAGCGCGACAAAAGAAATGAAGAAAGTGCAAGTGACCTTCAAGGCTCCCTGGGCCTGTTAACTCTCAGCTCAGGTTCTGTGATGGCTGTCAGAAGGCCTGGGAGAGCGCTGTGTAATGCCCACCCATCTGCCAGTTGGGACAGATCCCTTTGTAACAGGTATGTTCAGCTTAGCAACTATGGAAACTATTAGAAAATGAGTCTGAGTAGAAAAGACATCATTCAGATCGTTTTTAGTCTGTTGGTCCAATTTAAGGAGGAATTGAACCTGTCACACATAAATTGCCAGTGTGCAATCAAAAATACTTCCATCTTTCAACAGTGTTCATTTTGTAGAGCAGAGTTTGTTAGTTTCATACACACTGGCACCTTAATTCAAGATTCACCTAGCTTAATCTTGTATAACCAGAAGACCATAGGAGAATATTGTAGGAAAAGTTACTTAATACAACAATGACATTGTATGTTGATTATTGAGTTGAAAATAACTTTAAATGGTTTCATTCTTATTATACTGTGGAAGGAGCCTAAATTTCAAACACCCACCACAAATATGTAAACCTTATTACTGCATGAACATCCTTTAACTGGATGGTAGACCTTAATTATAATCTCATTAATACAAGAGGTATGTAGAGACAGGAGGAACGGTCTCAAAACATATCTGTTTAAAATGGATTCTGGCAATCTTTTTTAAAATTAGACATGTTTGCAGTGAATTCCTGAATAAAGATACATTTCTTGTAGATTTCTTTTTGAGGGGATAAAATAAAATAAGCACTTTTTTCCTGTTTAAAGTGTAGCTTAATTCTTGGATCATCACACTAACCCTGCAACTTTGGTAATAGTCTTCACTCTCCCTCTCTTTTAGGTAGAAGAGGTTCATCCCTCATTTTAACTGATGTCACAGTGAAGATTTACTCTGGAACCAGAAGTGCTACCCAGGCTGCAAGATTTTTAAAACAAAAACTAAAGTACGCTGGAAGAGACTGTGCTTAGTGGCGGTTGAAGACTGAATGTTGGAGGCCTGCTATTGTGTTTTTCCTTCTTGATTACCATCCAAGAACCGCTCATTTGAGGGGTGTCACCTGGGTAGAAAGAACATCCTACCATTGACCTATCTAGCTGAAGAAATAAAACTGGATTTGACTACTTTATTCTACCAGGAATATTGTTAGGCTAATCTTCAACCAAGCCCTAAACAGTTGTAACCAGAGACTGAACTAGCTGTTCCACAAAGAAAGACTTTTGACCTAGAACTTCCCTGTTATTAAAAACTAAGTTGTTTTGTATTTGGCTTATAGTTTGTTAGTGACTGGTTTTCCACCACAGACCTGATTGTGTGGAGGGATACTGAGTGTAACAAAATACTAAAGTATAATCACATGATTACAGCAAATTATTATAAAGGGGAGGAGCCCTAGTTTTTGTAGCCATTAAAATCATGTTTATTTTTACAATTTATGAATAACTTTCATAGTTAAAGCCAAATACTGATATGGGTAAAGGTCATTTCTATTTAGCTAGTACGTAGTTTCTAGATTTTAAATAACTTTTAACTTATTACTCTATGAAACTGAATTAGATTGTGGTTTGGTCAGTTTACAGATGGAATTAAGGTTTGGTTAATAGCCTTTTAAAGTAGGCCTTACTGTGCCTGGGGAGGTGGCCCAATAGATAAAACACTTAGCACAGAATATGAGAACCTGCCTTCAGATCCTCCAAAACTCTTTAAGTTGAGTAGATATGGTTGTCCACTTGGAATCCCAACACCTGGAAGTAAGAGGCAGCCTCCCCAAAGAAAGCTGGCCCGATTGTGAGCTCCAGGTTCAGCAAAAGGCCCTGCATCGGTATATTCAAGGTGATGAACCATCGGGAAAGATACCACCTGATTTCAACCTCTAGCCTGAATACAAGTGTGTATATATATATATATATACACACACACACACACAAGAGTGCATGTGCACAACAGGTTTTTTGGTTTTAAGTTTGCCAATGCTATTTCATAATCTTAGTGTTTGTTTTCTATGCTCTTAGGATGATGGAATTGGGTTTGTTAAATAGCTACTCCTAGTTGACAGTGGAAAGGAGGAGTAAAGCACATCATTGCCTTCAAAGCTTAATTGTATTTATCAAGTACATGAGGATGTCTGGTTTTCCTCCCAAATGAAAAGTTCCTAGTTAACTGGTGAAGGAATGCTTATAAAAAAATGACTATAAATGTTTGATACTGACTTTCCAGTTTTAGTATTAAAAACATCTGTAATAAAGAGTAAGTAGTAGGGTTATATTCTAAATCCCACCAAACCCAAAGGAAATCTCACCATTGTTGATGGGGGGCTGAGGGAGAAATACTGGCCAAAGCATGGTTTTTCTGTAATGTGGTAGGTTTGGTTGATTTTTGTTGAAGAAATGGTCAGAAATGTAATTCAGTCATCTTGGGGTTTAGAAGGGAATAGACAAAATGGCTCTTGCTTATTTGATGTCCAGGTTATTAAGAGTATCAATAGGTGGACATGTTTATTCTGTCTCTAGCCATAAAGAACCATTTAGAACTAGCATCCTTAATGCAGGAGCCCTGGCTTCCACTGTGGGAGAAGGAACTGTACAACAGGATAGGACAGCAAGTAAACAATGCCAAAGCATTGCATTGCTCATTTCTAGTTCACAAGTCAGTGAGTAGAGTGGGGTTGTTTGTTTGTTTGGTTTGGTTTTTCGAGACAGGGTTTCTCTAGCTTTTGAGCCTGTCCTGGAACTAGCTCTTGTAGATCAAACTGGCCTCGAACTCACAAGAGATCTGCCTGGGTCTGCCTCCCGAGTGCTGGGATTAAAGGTGTGTGCCACCACTGCCCAGCGACACTTTTTAATGCAACAGTGGAAGTTAAACAAGTATGAAGATCAGTGTAAAGTTTTTGTATGCAGATTACATATTTCTTAGAGGTACAACAACAAAGTTGTGCTTTAAAAAGTGAAATAACTGTTTCTGTTGTGAAAATTCTGCCAGAAGTGGTGTCCACAAAAGTTGGCTTCTGATCTAGTTAGAACCATCCTCTAGTTGTTGCAGGAATGTCGCCTTTTTCTCATTTTAGTTGGGTTTCTGAAATAATGTGTGTTCTGGGTCCAAAAGAAGTGGGCATCCTCTTGGATAGCTAGCCATTCACTGTAGCTGGGAATTTGATGCTGAGGCTGTAACTATAGACTTCTTCCTGGGTCATTCACATCAGCGGGAAATGGCTTTAATTAGAAAGTTGTGTACTCTGTTTTGAAAGGTCAGGCTTGATGATTTTCATGTTAAGAACAACCGCCACTAAAATGTGATTATTGTCCTAGTTCTCTAATTTGGGGAGTTTGTGAAAATTTAAAACTTGTAACAACTTTTTTCTGTTTTGTTTTTTAATAGGTTTCTAGGCATGAATTGAGGAAGAGAAGCAGCAGAGCAGATGATTGGAGCAGCATTTGTTTCTCCCCAAACTAGACTTTTAGTTCATATGTACACTAGCCAGTGGTTGTGGACAACCATTTACTTGGTGTAAAGAACTTAATTTCAGTATAAACTGGCCCTGGGCAGCATTGCTGGTGCTGACCCTGAGCTGTAGCCGCTGTAATTGTGAATATTAACTGAGGTAGTGAAACATGGTGTCCGGTTTTCTATTGCATTTTTTTTTCAAGTGGAAAAGTTAACTAAATGGTTGACACACGAATTGGTGGAGAAATTGTGCATATGCCAATTTTTTTTGTTTAAAACCTTTTATTTTGAACTATACTGCTTTTGAGATCTCTATTCAGAAGAACGGCATGAACAGTCTTCAGCCACAGTTGTGATGGTTGTGAATGTTCACAATTGTGTGTTCTTAGGGCTTTCCATCCCTGGGGTTTGCAAGTTGTTAACTTAAAACATTCTTTAAAGGCTGGCTTCTTGTTTGCAAGCCAGCTGATATGGTAGCAACCAAAGATTCCAGTGTTTGAGCATTTGAAAGACTCTGCCTGCTTACCTGTGCTAGAAATAACAGCATCTAAAGTGAAGACTTAAGAAAAAAAAACATAGCGACTACTAGATTATCCTTAGGACTCTGCATTAACTCTAATGTTCTTGCTATTATAAAAGCATATTTGTCACAAATTTAGTTACTGTCTTACAACTGAACATGTATGTGTTGCTTAGATAAATGTAATCACTGTAAACATCTATATGATCTGGGATTTTGTTTATTTTGAAATGGGAGCTTTTTGTTTACAAGTTCATTAAAAACTAAAACCTGTTTCTGTAAGGAAGTGAAATTTTTTAAACAAAATGCCTTGCTGACTCAACATGAAGTATATCTCAATTTTTTGTTTTATGTTTTGAGACAGGGTCTCATTTTGTGGCTCTGGCTAGCCTGGAAGTCACTAATATAGACCAGGCTGGCCCTAAACTCTCAGAGATCTTCCCCTCTCTGCCTCCCTAGAGTCCGGGGACTAAAAACGTGAGCCGCCAGGACCTGCTTTCCCTAATTTTTGATAGATTACTGCAAGTCATTGTTATATTCCTCTGCTGCGAAAGATTTTTTTTTTGTCTTAAGAGCTTCCTTTCCATTATTTTTTTTCCAATGACAGACACAATACCCAGTACTGCAACTGCCGTAACTTTGGCGTTGACTCCTGTGGCCACTGACTAGCAAGCAGATGGACTGATTCTGAATAAGACTGGAAGTGTTAAAGGGTTTAATAACTATATTACAAGATATTTTTCTTAAAAATCCTTGTGAAATGGCTCTAAGAGTATCACAGTGTTAAGTTGGTGATCTTGACCCTCTAGCCCCGCTTCTGTAGGTACCTGTGCACGCTTCCTCATGGTCTCTTTTGGCCGCTTTTCTTTTTCCCTTTGATCCAAATGAAGGGGAAATTTATTGACCATAAGTTATCAAATGGTGTAATTTATTCATTACAGCATGTCAGGATAAATTAAAAGATCATTTGTCTGAAAATGCTGCCAGGAGCCTATTGTGTAAAATACTCTGAATTGTAAATTGACGTGTTTGAGAGGATTGTTGGGATTGATTTGTGTTTTTTTAATTTGAACAGCAATAACTAATTCCATGATTGCCACATTCTGTTATGAAGAGATGTGTTAGTACCATAAAGCTAAAGAAGGCTTAGTGAGGTGGGACTGGTAGGTGGCAGCTTGTTTCTTTTCCAACCATGCTTGTCAGTTAAGGTGTTTGTTTCTTGACTAATAAACCCTTTGATACTTTTAGCCAGAAATCAGTCTCATAAAGCTATTTTTGAGTATAGTTTGTGTAAGATAAAACTGTTCAGCTTTGGTTATAAGTTTCCAGGCTGAACTCCCTCTCTAGCAAGATATTTTTCAGTGCTTTTATTTACTATGCACTTAGACTATGCACTTTTTCTGAAATATTTTTGTAACACTTTTTTGTATTTTTGCCATTTGAAAAGGTGTGTCATTGGTCTGTAACTAAGTTGCAGGTTTGAAACTGCTGTCAGCTTTGAATCAGAGCAGAAATGTTTTTGTTTCCGGTGTGTTGTCCGTCTGAAGCTGGAGCTGGAATCCCACTGATCTTCTAGCTACCTTTCATTTTCCCTCACAGTTCACCAAGAAGAGCAGAAGTTCAGTGAATGCTGTTACTAATCCTATCTGGAAATGAATCTCATTTCACCAAAATTAATTACGTTTTTCCACTAAAATGATGGTATATGTTGACGACACATCACTTGGAAGTTGGAAGACCTCACCACTAAAGGCTCCACAGTGGCTGACTGGGCTGAACTCTAGGTTGCCACTCTTCTTTGTTCACCCACTGGGTGATGCAGCTTTTTTTAAATGTTGGGAGATGGCCATTCTAACTACTGTTGAATGTCTCTGTTTGGGGAAGGTATAATAAGAAAATAAAAAATATATGAAGGGGAGGCTGGTTATCTCCCAATGTGGTGTGCATATGCTCTTAGAACGCATAAGTGACATGGTCTGCTTTTGCTTTGATCTCTTGTGTACAGGGCACGGATTCTTCTAAGTTAGGAACCACAAAGACGGTGGAGTCTAAGCTGGTAGGCTGTTTTCCCTGAGAATTGCTGGGATAATAAAGAATAGTTTATTGTAACTAGAATGAGCCATGAGGATTGCAAAAGGGGCCATCTAAGCGTCTTTAGCTCACATGAAGATTTGCAACATCCAATATAGGTGTGCAGAAAGTGACCCCTCTTCCAACTAGTCTTTGTGGTTTTTAGGTGTTTTTTTTTGTCTTTCTGTGACAAATTGGTTTGTATGGTGATGACCAAGATGTGAGGGTGTGTGACGTGGCAAATATCAGAAATATGATCCAGACGTGCAGTTTCATTGCATTTGTGCAGTGTGGGTGTCCAGAGCTTTTTCTTTTCTTTTTCAGGACAGGGTTTCTCTGTATCTTAGGAACCTGTCCTGGAACTCGCTCGCTCTCTGTAGACCAGGCTGGCTGCAAACTCACAGAGATACGCTTGCTTCTGCCTCCCAAGTGTTGGGACTAAAAACATCTACCACCACCACCTGGCTACTTCTTAGATTCTTAGTCCCATTCTTTGGTTTTTGTTTCTTTGGGGCTGGTTTTGACCTCTTAGGCTCAGCAATCCTCCCCCCTACACACTGTAGACATGAACTCGTCTGCTATTTTTTTTTTGGTGCAGGCAGGGTCTCCACTTTCCCAACATTGACACCTGCTTTTCACATGGGTGCTGGGGGGATGATTTGGTGCAAGTTTTGAGCTAATGGTTGGTTGTAGCAATTGTGTGCACATTGTTAGAGAGCATGGGGGGGTTTTGTTTTTTGAGGCAGGGTTTTTCCTGTAGCTTTGTAGCCTGTCCTCACTAGCTCTGTAGACCAGGCGGCCTTGAATTCATCAGGAGATCCGGTGCTGGGATTAAAGGCCAATGCCACCACCGACCAGCTGTATGAGGATGGGACTGAAGCAGAAGACTTTGACGTCCAAGTATGTCTGTAATGTGAAATGGTTGCAAGTTCTAAACAGTTAACTAGCATTGATGTTTTGCAAGATGCAGTCTCACTTAGCCTGGATGGTGAAGGGTGGCCTTGAACTCCTGATCCTTCCTCCCTTGGGCTGGGATCATAAGCATGTGTCATCTAAGCAGAGATCCACAAGAGAGGTGCATTCAAGTTGGTTGTTTTTCTTTATAAAATGTGCTGACCATGTTTGCTCCTTCTGTGACTAAGTAAAACTAAGTACACGGGTGCTCAAGATCACCTGTCATGACTACAAGCCGAAAACCATACATTTTTGTCAAGGCAAGCTGTCTCATGTAGAGGACATTGACAGATCCAGTGGGATTAAAGGCTTGCACTATTATGCCCAAGTGAAATGGTACTTGTTTTCTTCGAGGCGGTTTCTCTGTAGCTTTGGAGCCTGTCCTGGATCTGTCGACCAGGCTGGCCTCTAACTCAGATCTGATTGTCTCTACCTCCCAAGTGCTAGGATTAAAGGCGAGCACCATTTCTGGGTCAAATAGTGCTTAAATTACTGGTAGCACCGTTTAAGCCTAAGTGACTTCATAAATTTTGTGCCTTCAGCCAAACCTCACCTTTATCAGTGATTAAATCCACTTGGGTGTTGGTAGTGAAAGAAAAAAATATCAGCCTACCTTGTACTTGACAGCTTCATTAAAAAATAGCAATTAGGATTTTTTTTTTCTGTTTGAGACAGAGTCCCTCTGTGTAGCCTTGGCTGTCCTCAAATTGTCGACCAGACTTGCTTTCACTCAGAAATCTGCCTTCCTCTGCCTCCTGAGTTTAAAGGTGCGTGCCCAGCTAGGATTAGAAAAAGAGGAAGGCTAGTGCTATTGACAAATTAGTTAGTATTGGGTAGATTTAAGATTAAGTGCTCTAGTCAGGAATACTGTGAATCCTGATACATGTAATAAGTTTCTTGTTTTTTGTTTTGCTTGTGGATATAAATACACAACTGGAACATTTCTGTATGCCCAGGTGAGTATCATTTGGTCTGATACAAACTTTATAAACATAGGATATAAACAAAGGATTTTTTTTCCTCCCTCTTACTTTAGAATACAGTACTTTTAGAGCCTGTCATGGAGCAGAATGTCTTGGGTATAAAAGTGCAAGCCCTTTATTGGTGTATATTAGATGATAGTTTCGTTATGACATACATGTACATATATTTTGATCATGGGCAACCAATTTTATTTTCTTCCCATATTTCCCAGTCCGCTTTAATGTCTTTTTACGTGTGTGACTCAATTATTCACTAGAGTATTCCCAAGCAACTTCCTTTCAGAAGCCATTAACTGCCTAGAATAGTGGTTTTTAACCTGTTGGTCACAACTCTTGCAGGGGGATCACCTGAAAACATCAGGAAATACATTTTCTGTGGTCTTAGGAACTGTGACACCTCTGCTCTATCCATCTCCAGGCGTGTCCAGCAACATACATGTCAAGTTTACTGAGCTCTTAGCCCTGGAGGCAGTTTCCAGCCCTTCCAGGTTACTCATCCAGTTTGCCTATGACTGCCGCCATTTCCTTAGTCACAATGAGAGCTGGACACTCATTTTGTCTCTGTTACCCAGCACAGAGCTAAGCCTACAGTAGAGGTTCTCTGATGATTGAGAACTTTTCTTCCCACTTTTGTTAGGGTGCAAATCCTGATCCCTGGACCTCAGTGTGTGGCTCTACTGGGTTTTAAACAAGGTGATTGACGCCAGGCGGTGGTGGCATATGCCTTTAATTCCAGCGCTTGGGAGGCAGAGGCAGGCAGATCTGAGTTCAAGCCCACCCTAGTTTACAAGAGCTAGTTCCAGGACAGGCACCAAAGCTACACAGAAATCCTGTTTTGAAAAATCAAAATGAAAAGTGAGGGGTCCTCCATGTCACCCCAGGGTTACTCTGTGTCCCTGGCTGTTCTGGAACTCTCTCTAGACCAGGCTGGCCTCAAGCTCACAGATCCACCTGTCTCTGCCTCTGGAGTGCTGGGGTTAAAGGCATGTGTCACCATTGTGCAGCTCAACTGGCATCTTTAAGAAGCTGGCAGGTGGGGCTGGAGCTACAGCTCAACTGCTGAGAGCAAGTACAGCTCTTGGAGAGGGATCCAAGTTCAGCTCAGCACCAATGGCAAGCTGCTCAGAAGAGCCTGTAGCTCAGCCTCCCCGGATCCGATGCCTCTTTGGGCACCTGCACTTGTGTGTACACATAACACACGAACTTAAAAAGAGTCCAAGACACTATCCACAGGTCACCAGCACATGACCAGATGACAGGTGTTCTAGAATATACAAAGATAAGTACCAGGAAAGGAACAGAAATGGACCTGTCTTTTTACAATCTTTCAAGTCCCTCCTTTATTAACTTCTCGTTCCACCCATACCAAAAAGCAGAAACTGGAGCGGGGATTGGGAAATGAAACCCAGGGCTGCCCCCATTGACTCTCTGGAATAAAATGGAATCTGTCTGGTTTTTGAGATAGGGTCTGTGTATCTCTTGATGTCCTGGAACTTGCTCTGTAGATCAGACTGGCACCACCATGCCTGGCTATCTTTTGTAACAATATTAAAACCATTGTTACCATTTCCTTTGGAAAACCATCCCATGATAGTGGATCATGTAAAGAAGACCATTAAAATAGGATTTATGTGAGTATGGCTTTACCTCAATAATTACAGGAGGAATTGAGAAAACTTGTTTTGAAGTTCTATCAGCTGGATCTATGAAGCTGAACAAACTAAAAATGCCATTTTGGTAACAAGCATCTAAGCTTGCCGACAAGGATACCAACTGTCTTAGAAGCAAAGCTGATGGGCTCAAGAAAGCCAGACCTGACATTTGTGGCAAGTACCACAAACAAAACGTAGCAGCTATTAAAGCTTCATATTTGGTGGCACTCAGGATCATCAGAGCTATGAAACTTCAACACCTTTGCCGAGGATTTTCAGTTGCTAGCGGCCCTGCAGTGTTCTGAGTTGTGATCGGAGATGAATTTGTTATGCAGTAATGTAGTTTCTTTATCTAATGACCCTGCAGAAGAATAGATGGTATGTCAGCTGATACTCTTGACCATGTAAATCCAGGAAATTAAATCTGCTCTACTTCCAATGTTTAGTATCCAGCCTGGTGAATCCACAGATGTTGCAAACTGTTCACAGTTACTAATTTACATGAGGTATAGTAAGGATGGTGACTTTAAAGCTGAGTTTTTGCAAACCTCTTGAAACAGCAACTACTGCATGTGATGTATTTGACACAGATCATTTCCTAAAGAGCATAAGATCTGTGGGAAAAGGTTTGTGGTATTTGCACAGATGGTGCCCCAGCTATGCTAGCTTGTCAATCTGGATGTCAACGCTTGGTACTGAATGAGTCACCAAAAGGCATTGGAACTCACTGTATGACTAATCAGTTATTGGCAATGAAGACGCTGCCACAAGAAGTAATAAAAAGTATAAGTTCTTTCAATTTTGTAGAGGCAAACACTTTAAACTGCACTAAATTGGATGCGCCAAACAAAGCTCTGCTATTTCACACTGAGGAAGGTGGTTTGTTTTTTCAAGACAGGCTTTCTCTACATACTCCTGGTTGTCCCAGAATTCACTCTGTAGACCAGGCTAGCCCCTAACTCATGCTTCTACCTCCCAGGTGCTGGTACTAAAGGCATAAAGGCATGCACCACCACCTACTGGCTAGAGGCATTTTTATTTTCCTAGAGGGTTTCTCTGTGTAACAGTCCTAGCGGTCTTGGAATTAGCTCTTATAGACCAGGCTGGACTTGAACACAAAGATCCTCCTGCCTTTGCCTTCTGAATGCTGGGATTAAAGGCATGCGCCACCACCACCCAGCTGAGAATATTTTTAAAAAGTGTTTGAGCTTAGTGATGAGCTCAAAATGTTTTTTAATCAGTAAGTAAGACCAAAGTTGAAAATATTTTTCAGCAGCATAATTGTGAATTACAGAAAATAACTCACTTGGTTACCATCTTTGCCATCTCAAGTGAGCAAGTAAGTTAAATTTATCCCTGCAAGGCCCAAATGCAACATCATGCCTCAGTTTGTCTGAAGAGATCTAATCATTCCCAGTGAAATCTCAGCTATGGCAAAAAAAAAAAAAGTTTGCATCTTGCCCAGCTTCTCTGCCTTCTTTGAGGAAGGCGACATTGAACACTGAACCACACAAAAACAATTACAACGAGGGTTGGAGAGATGGCTCAGCGGTTAAGAGCATTGCCTGCTCTTCCGAAGGTC
>LOJH01002432.1:8944-42983 GCA_001685095.1 Ellobius talpinus
GAGAGAGAGAGAGAGAGAGAGAGAGAGAGAGAGAGAGAGAGAGAGAATGGGGAAGAGAGGGGAAGGAACAGACAGACAACATGGAGAGAATATTCTGGGCCACTCTCTGCCTTAAGCTCAGCTCTCTGGCAGTGAGTGGGGTGATGCCCTTGAGGGCAACAATGAGGTGTTACCAAGTGATTGGAAATCTAAAAGCAGACCTCTGATGGTGGGGGATGAGATGTAGGCAGAACAATCAAGTTCACTGGGGCCATATCTGGACTTGAACACAACTGTGTCTCAAAACTCAACCGTTAATTTCCAATGGTCACAGAATTTAAAATGGAAAAGACAATACTACAAACATATTGCTCCCTTCCCAACAGCCAGATTTTACCCAAGAGAATCCTGGGGCCCAGTCTATGTGTAAAAATTATAAGTGGCCAAAGTTCCAGAATGCACAGTGATCTTAACTGTACAGAGCTGTCCTTTTGGGTTAGGGAGGGCAGAACTGGAAGATGAGCTCCTCTGGGCTAGAGTGTGTGTGGTACAGGTCATAGGCTGAGCCAGGAGCTGGAGATTCCTGGCCCATGTGACAAGCACAAAAGGGACCAGAAGCTGTGCAGTGTGTTAAATGGCTCTGTATGCTGTCCCATGACAAAAGAGGCCTCTGGTTCTGGAAGTGAGCACTAAACTGAATTTTGTAGCTCGCTCCCCCAGGGTATCTCAGATTTTACCCCAGACTGACGAATTTTTCCAAGTTTATGCTTGGGATATGTGAACTTGATCCAAAGTAGGGAGGACACAGGGTTTTCTGTAAAGGAACAATATGAGCTCATAGTGCACTTTTTGGGGGGTGTTCATTGATTGGGTGGGTGAGCACTGTCCAGTCCAGGAATCACTCACTGCCTGAGCAAGTTGCTCTGTCTTGCTTGTGAAGATGAGGAAAAGTAAGGAAACCTGTCTTTAATGTAGTGTTTCCCACACAGTAGGTTTTTAATAAGGGCCAGTTTGTTCTTAGTTCTGTTCAATACAAAGAATGTCTACATCCAGGGACAGTCGAAGTCTCTCAGCGACTGTTACATCAGTGCTTCTCATCCTGTGGGTTACGACCCTTTTGGGGGTCGAACTATCCTTACACAGGGGTTGCATATAAGATATCTACATTACAGTTCCTAACAGTAGCAAAATTACAGTTATGAAGTAGCAATGAAAATAATTTTGATTGGGGATCACCACAACATGAGGAACTATATTAAAGGGTCACAGCATTGAGAAGGTTGAGAACCACTGTATTACTTGAACACTTGGTCCTTTACATCAACAGACACATACATAAAAATTCCAGGGCCTTTGGGGTGGTCAATATAGCATGAAGCAATAGAAGTGACCCAGGGAGAATACGTTGGGGTATCTTACTGGCTTCAGTAGAAATGGAGTGCTGAGGGGCTAGCCCAGGCTTACAGTTTACCAGGAGGGGTAAATAAATGAAAAGAAATTGTAGACTTGCAAATGAACTAGAGCAGGAGAAATCCCAATTGGTTAGACCACTAACCAGCATACAATGACCTTGGTGCAGGGAAAGCCAACTTAAACAAAAATGATCAAGATGAGCAATTTCACACCTCAGCTCAGAAGCTGCTATGAACCTGGAAGGTTGAGAAAGGCAGGAGAAATGGCAGAGTGAGAAGCCTGACTGTGTCCTAGATCAAGAATCTGGGCCAGGCTGCTAAGAGGAAATGCGAGGAGTAACTAGAGGCAGGGCCGAGCAGCTGTGTTTGGCACCGGGAGTGTGGAGAGGCTGCCCTTCATATTTGTCTTTGATGTCTTCCTGACCTTGCCATTCAGAACATGAGTTTAGAAACGCAGAGTCTCAGATGTCCCCACACACTGGGTCAGAATCTGCAACTTCATGATTTTCATGTGAGCATCCACATATTGGAGCAGATCTGAATTTCACCAAGGCCAGGAGCAGCACAGAGGTGGACAAGTAGTGCAGCCCTTTCCTTGACCCTTTGAGTCCTGTGATACTCGCAACTTGATGTTTCTATGCCTGTGTCCCCAGTGAGACCATCAAGGAGCCGGTTTCCAATGCAAATGCACAACGCTCTTTATTGACAAGCTCAAGCTGGGTCCGCAACCCAACACTCATACACAGAAGATGGAGGAAATGCGGCCCTGAACTCAGGCGAGGGGAGTTTTTAAAGGAAAAAAACCATAAGCAGGGAGTTCCTTGTCTTTGCATTTCAGGATTGGGTCAGGGGGTATGGGACAAGGTGATCTTTAAAATCATTGGTCAGGTGATTGGCGTTAAACCACAAACTGCTGACAGGCTGTCTAAAAAACACCTGGACTGTAATGTTTATCGCCCTGTCTTCTGATTGGCTGTGTCTTGCTGCCACAGCATATTCCATGTTTTTTTCTGGAACTGAGTTCAACCCCTCCGTTGGTCACCAGATATCTTAAGATGGAGGCCCTTTTCTAGGTGGCATCTGTGAGGCTAAGTAAGTTTTCCTAGGTCCTCACATTTTCCCCTCTGACTGGTTCTTAGAAGTTCCAATCATGGAACCCTTCAAATTCTATGATTTTTTGGTGGAGGGGCCAGAGTGCATCCACATGACCAGAATTTGGATGGCTCCCAGTCTCTCTTTCATAAACTGCACTAACTTGTTTAAAATACAAGGCCCGAAAGTGAGTAACATGACCAGGATAAAAAGCAGACCAAGCAGGGTGGAAATTAAGGTGGTGAGCCAAGGTCATGAGTTGAACCAGGATTCGAACAAGCCTTGGTGGGCCTCACATTTTGTTTTGTGTTTGGCTAGCTCCTCTCTGACTTTGGCCATGGACACTTTTACTACTCCTGAATGGTCAACACAGAAACAACATTCTCCGCCCAGTACTGCACAGTCCCCCTTGTAGGAGAAAGATGAGGTCTGGGCCCCATCTATTCTGCTTCACAGCTCTGCTAAAGGTGTCAAAGACTCTTGGGGGTGGGAGACATGGTTTGCTAACCTCTCTAGATCTAAATCAGTGGCTTCATGCAGATAGGAGCAGTGCTGATTCTGGGTGATGAGGGAGGCAGCCCCTGTCCCCGCCCACTAAGCTGGCTCCCAGCAGTATGCTCAGGGTCAGGGCCGTCACAGGCTCCCTCTTAGCCTTGGAGGAGGCCCCTTCCAGTTTGCTATATAAGTCCTTCTCCATGTGGACAGAAGTCCTTGATCTTGTTCAGGACCAATGTATGGGCACAGGGTGTCAGTCCTGTGGAACAGGCCCACCAGGTGTCATTGAGGGAATTAGCTATTTCTGAGAGCTGGGGAGTATTAGGGTCCAATTGCAGAGGGACTGTCACTTGTGGGGGGGAACCTTCCCTATATAGAGGCGTTGGCCTGAGATCTGATGGAGTGTCAACTGTCCTTTGGATTGCCAGCAGCACTGGGTAGAATCTGAGGTCTGAGCTTAAGTCCCCATGACAGCAACATAGTAAGGGGGTGCATGCAGTATCTTAGCAAAACCAGCAAGTAACAGTCAGGTCAGGGTTAGGGCTAGGTCAAGAAATGTTAGGAATGATTGTTCTGTCTGGACCGAGTTAGCCTGGGGGCCTGTGGTCACTGCAGGGGCAGACAAGCTGAGCTAGGTCCCTGGGGGCAGTGAAATGGTCAGGTGTGGAGTGCTTGACTTGGATGCAGGTGCAGGAAGATCAATCACCTGTTTGTGGCTTATCGCGACTCTGAGGGGTGACTGGTTTCTGCAGATGGTGAAAGTCAGTCCCGAGGCGTGGCCCCAGTGGTAAAGTCTTACCAGTGGTCTAGTCAGCCTACTTTCCAGCTTCAGTGAAGCTGATGACCAACAGGTTGCAGGCTGTTGTACAGGTGTCTTCTCTTTTCATAACTCTGGCTCGCTTAACAGTTATTAAATCCCCGGTGACAGAGGGTGACCTGTTGATCCATCCAGTGGACTCACATCCCCAGCTGGCATGGTAATATGTCTCTGGCCCCCCACATTTATATCTTTGGGGCTTGGAGCAAGAATGCCCAGGGCAAACGTAGAACCCATGGGATCTAATGATTGCAACAATACTGGTAATAGGATGCTCCTTGGTCTAGATGATGGGGAGGGGGTTTCAGCTCTCTCCTGCCAGTTTACAGAGGTCCATGTAAAGGTCAGGGAACCATGCTCCTAGAGGGGTCTGGTCAGAAGTAGTGCCATTGGCTATAATACTGCTGTCTGTGTTGACATTTATCCAAGTTTAGTTCCACGGGGCCTGTGGGTTTCCTGCAGCTCAGATGCCAATGGGTACCATCACCAACAGGAGCCATACTACCATTTGCTCCGAGCCTGGAATTTGAGGGGGTTGTATGGATCTCTTGACACCTCCCATACTTTGCCTTGGTAGTCCTCCTTGAGTGTGAAGGGATCAGCAGGCCTGGCATGGGTGTAATGGACCCAGGGGGCTATACCATCAACCTTGATGACCATGAGCTTGGTTAACGGGAGGATGTGTGGACCCTTCCATCTGGGTTCCAGCAACTCCAGGCAGTGTCTCATAACCTAGACCCAATTTCCTGGTGGGGTTCAGGGGGAGCACCAGAATCATAGAGGGCCCTGAGCTTGGGTCAAACTTTCTTGCATGCCCATTGGACCCCTCATATATTATAGTATCGAGGAGGTTTTAGTCATCCAGTTCTGCCGGAAAATCTGCCTGGATGTTGGGAATGATGGGAGGTGGGGTGTCAGACCAGACATGATTTCAAATGGTGTAAGCCCTATCTGGTTAGGGGGATTTTCTGACCCTATACAAAGGGAATGGGAACCTCCCAATCCGCTCCAGTCTCCAAGGTCAATTTAGTTAGGGTCTCTTAGAGGTCTGCTCTTCCTTTCTACTTGTCCTGAACTCTGGGGTCTGTATGTACAATGCAACTTCCAATCACTCCCCAGGAATGTGGCTAAACTCTGACTTACCTGGGACACAAAAGTCAGTCCATTGTCTGACCATATCATGGTTGGAAAGCCATACATAGGCAGGATGTCTTCAAGTAACTTCTTCACCACTACCTGCACCATTTCATACTTGGTGGGGAAAGCCTCTGTTTACCTGAAAAAAGTATCTACAAATGTTAGTAAATACCTGTAACCATGCTAGCCAGGGGTTACCTCAGTGGCATCTACTTCCCAGTAGACTCCAGGCTTCTTTTCTCTGAGTTGAGACCCAGGTTTTTAGGGTTGGCAGCAGCACTGGTGAGCTGACAGGCTTTACAGTTGGTGGCAATATTTATAATTTTTTTGTACATCTTTGATTTTTGACCACCTAAGCAAGTCCTGCATCCTCCATGCTCCCATATGAGAGGACTGGTAGATCTTGCTGCACAGTCTCTTTCCCAGCTGTTCAAGCAGGATAATCTTCCTAACTGCAGCTCTCCACCCGTCTAGATACTGGGTCATAGGGAGAGTCTTAATCCGGGCCACATCTTCCTCAGTATGCCCAGGGTTCTTGGGTAGATTAGGTGTCCGTGGGTCTACCAGTACATGTGCAAAGGTGGAGTGCCATCTGCTGGGTGGTTTTGTCTGCCAGGTTGTTTCCCCTGGGTATGGGTCCATCCCTTCTCTGGTGCCCTGGGCAATAGGTGACGGCCAGTTTCTTGGGTAACCATAGGGCTTTGAAGAGAGCCTGGATCTCATCTTTATTTTTGATGGTTTTTCCTTCCAGGGTTAGCAGTTCCCTTTCTTTGTATATTGCCCCATGCAGATGTGCCATGGCAAAGTGTACTGATTGTCGGTGTAGAAGTTAATGCTCTGTCCTTGCCCCAGCTCTGGTACCTTAGTTAGGGCTATCAGCTCTGCCTGCTGGGTGGAGGTCCCAGTTGGCATTGACTCTGCCCATATTACTTCCTCTTTGGTGGTGACTGCTGCTCTCACGTACTTTCTGCCTCAGTATGCCAGGTAACTTCTGCCTCAGGCAATAAGGTGTCCCACAAGTCTGGCCTAATGATGTGCACCTAGACCAGGATCCTGGAACAGTCATGCAATAACACTTCCAGGTCAAGATTGGGCAGCAGAGTAGCTGGGTTCACAGATGAGGCACCTGGAAAGTTATTCAGGCAGCAACAGTCTAATGGGTCATTCCGGCACTGTTCAGCCACTGATCAGGGGTTGAAGAACTCCCTCAAGTGCATGGTAAGACTTTGTCCCAAGATCAGCTTGTCAGCATCTTTGACCAGTTGGACCATAGTCACCGTTATTTGGAGTCAAGACCAAGCTGCCACAGGGTCCAGTTTCTTTGACAGGTAGGATACAGGCCATCACCAGGTCGACCCCCTTGGCTATCCCATTGTTTTCTTTTATATATTGGTGAAATAGTTTGGTCACACCTGGCAGACCCAGTGCTGGGGCTGAGATCAGGCTTTGTTTGAGTTTATCAAAGGCCAACTGGTGGTCCTTAGTCCAGAAATCCCACCCTTCTTTGGTGGCCTCATATAAGAGTTTGGCCAGTTCTACAAAGCTTGGGATCCACAGGATATAGAAACCCGCAAAGCCTGCTCACCTCTTGGGGGTGGTAGGTGTTGGGATATTAAGCACCACTACCCTTCCTTTAAGATGTACCCCAGGTATGTTACTTGATATTTGTACATTTGGACTTTCTTGAATGAAGCACAGTACCTTAGGTCTCCCAGGGTTGGCAGCAGTTAGGCAAATCTCTCAATCTGCAACTGCAATCAGTAGGTCATCAACATGCTGCACCCAACTGATATCTGGATTCTGTACTCGGTACTCACCCAGATCCTCAGGCACAGCTTCATCAAAGATGGTGGGGGATCCTTATGGTAATCTAGTCCACATCAGCTGGCCGTTGATCCGGATCTCTGGATCATGCCATTCAAAGGCAAAGTACTGTTGGCTCTTGGGGTCCAGAGGCAGACTGGAAAAGGCATCTTTTAGGTCCAGGACAGTATACCATTGCTGGTCTGGGGCCATGGAGCTGAGTAGGGCATATGGGTTAGGCACTGTGGGGTGTATGTCAGTTACCCTCTTGTTGACCTCCTGTAAGACCTGGACCAGTCTGTAATCATTGGTATGAGGATTCTTGATGGGCAACAGGGGTATGCACATGCCTGAGGACACCCAAGTCCAGTAGCCTCCTGATCTGTGGTGTGATGCCCTTCTTGGCCTCTAGGGGAAGGGGATATTGGTGAACCTTGACTGAATCTGCCCCTGGTTTAACTTCCACATAGATGGTTGCTAGCCCCATTCCTCCTGTTTTGGCCCAGGCTTATTGGAACTCTGGAAGCCATCTCTCCAGTTGGGGTCAGGCCCAGTGGCTACCTGATAAAACCTGTACTCTTTAGTCAAACTACTGGTCACCAATACCTGAATGGGTTTCCCATCCTCATTAAGTGATTTAACCCCTCCATTAGAGAAATATATCTTGGCTTTCATTTTGGTCAGTAAATCACGAACCAACAAGGGGTATGGGAATTCTGGGATTATCAGAAATGAGTTGCTTGCCCAGCCAACTCCCAAGTCAACTGTTCTTTGGGTAGTCCATCATTATGGTTAATTCCAGTGGCACCCGGACCCAGGTCTTTATATCTGTCATGGGTCCATCAACCATCAGTAACACTGAGTTCTGAGCTCTTGTGTCCACCATGAAGTCAGATATTGATGGAGGCTGCTCTTTCGTTTCCTGGCCACCAAGACCCGAAATAATCACACAGAAACTATATTGATTAAAATACTGTTTGGCCAATAGCTTAAGCGTATCTCTAGCTAGCTCTTACATCTTAAATTAACCCATTTCTATTATTTTACATTTTACCACGAGGCTTGAGGTTTACCGATATTGGCATGTAGATGTCTTTCTCCTTCCGCAGCTACATGGCATCCCTGTGACTCTGCCTACTCTCTCTCTATATCTTTTTCAGCCTAGCTATATTCTGTTAAGCCATTGGATGAAAGTAGCTTCTTTATTAACCAATGGCAATAAAGCATATTTGTAGCATATGGAGGGGAATCCCATATCAGTTTCCCCTCCACCCTTATGGTTACCCTGGGCTTGGGGAGTGGGGGCTGAACCTCATCTCCCCTAATCGCTGTTCACACCCTGCAGGCTGAGGACCTTAGTGTTGCCTCTAGTTGCCTTCTGGGGGTCACTTTTTGGCCCAATGTCCTTCCTATTTATAATACACACATTGATTCTTTCCCAGCCAGGGCCTTTCTTTGTTGCCTTTTGGTTTCTCATCCTCCTCTCCAGCTGCCAGGCATCATGGTCACCTCCTGTACTCCTCTGGTTCCACGGTAGCGCAGCAGCACATTAGTGAGGTGTTGGTTCTTGCACTGCACCTTTTTAATTTCCTTTTCTTCTGCACTATCCCTTCAAATATACACTTCTGAGTCACCACTACTAAATTCCTGCTCTTCTCTCTGAGGCATTCTAGCCTCTGTAATTTTCTCTTAATATCTGGAGCTAACTGGTTAAGGAAAACCAGGATCATTGTGTCAGCATCTCCAGGAACACCTCTGGATTTTCATCTGTTTCCTGTCTTACGTCCTAGACCTTACTCAGATTTGCAGGCGGTCTTGCAGCTGCTTTGATCATAAGCCAGGAGACGCCCCTACCTTCAGTTGTGCTGTGGTCCCATGCAGGGGAAAGGCTGCATCTATGAGAGCCTGGTTAGCGGCTCTCCCATAGGGTCTGGTACCAATTTCCGGGGCTTGGTCCGTATCCGGTCTCTCTCCTTCATTGTGAAGAGGACTTACAAAAGCTGCTGACAATCATCCCAAGTGGGTTAATGGGTGAAAAGAATTGTCTCAAAGAGGCTAATGGGTTCCTTAGGGTTTTCTGAGAAGGGTGTATTTTGGGATCTCCAATTATAAAGATAACTAGCGGCAAAGGGGCAGTAGTGATGTGACTGATTCCATCCTGGTCTGGGGTCCCACTACCCTGAGGGGACTGACTGTGGTCACCAGGTCAGGGATGCAGCTATGGGTCCTGTGGGCTGGTCCCCCCTCTAGAGCAGCCAGGATAGGCAGAGGAGGAGCCAGCTGAGTTGGCAGTGGATCTGGTGGTGGAATAGATGTGCCAGGGTCCAGGGTGTAGAGTGGAGGGAAAAACATCTCTTTCTCTGTGTTGCCTCCTTGGAGGATCTCAGGCTTGGGGACTGAAGGGGTTTGGATGAGTGGATACTTCTCAGCAGTGGCCAAGAGTTTAACCTGCCAGGGCAAGAATGGTTTAATCCAGGAAAGGGGGTCCTCTACCAGGTCTCTCCAGACAACTGTGCAGGGCAAGTGGTCGGGGTGCCCCACCTGTGGCCTGAAGATAATTTCCTCTACTGCTCCTATATGAACAGGTTGAAAGATCCCTTGGGGGCAGCCAACATTGAAAGTTGGCCATTCCAACCTGCAAAAGGTGACAGGTTTAGACTTTTCATCAGGACTGATAGGTTGTGAGCCTGTGTTTTGATATTCTTATAATGGATCAAGAGTAAGTCTAGGGGAGAAGAAGTCATTTCTCCCATAGTGTCTGTCACAGTCAGGAACACAAATACAGACAAACTCAGGAGACTGAGAACACAGGAAAAGTTTTCCCCAACAAGAGTAAAAGCAAAGTGACAAACAGAAAGACAGCTTGTTGTCACACTGTGGGAGCGACTTGCTTGTGTGCGCAAACACCATTCTAACCTGAGGTTCTCCATCCTTAATTAAATAGAAGTAGGGCTCTCCGTCCTTACCAACAGGGTCTGGAACGTCTTCCAGTTCTTTGTGATCACAGTTGTCCAGCATGTCTGCTCTAACCACTGTTGATCACAATTACGAATTCGGGTGCACCACAAGAAGCTAAAGTAAGGAATGTGAGTGTGGACACAAAAAGAACGAAGACTCTTACCTACCGGTTGTAGACCCTTTCTGCTGGGGCTTCGGGCTGGGGTCCGTGGGGTCATGCGAGTTCCTGATAAACGCACCAAATGTTATGTGCCTGTCGCAAGACCTTCAATGAGGCCATCAAGGAGCTTGTTTCTCATGCAAATTCACAAAGGTCTTTGTTGGCAAGCTCTAGTTTGGTCTGCAACCCAATAGTCCAACACAGGGTTGAAGGGAATGCGGCCCTGAACTCAGGGCAAGGTGAGTTTTTAAGGGAAAAAAATTAAACACAAGCAGGGAGTTCCTTGTCTTGGTGTTTCAGGATTGGGTCAGGGGGTAAGGGACAAGGTGATCTTTAAAATCTTTGGTCAGGCGATTGGCGTGAAACCACAAACTGCTGACAAGCTGTCTGAGGAATACCTGGACTGTAAAGTTTATTGCCCTGTCTTCTGATTGGCTATGTCTTGTTTTTTTTTTTTTCTGAAACTGAGTTCAACCCCTAGTTGGTCACTTAAGATGGAGGCCCTTTTCTAGATGGCGTCTGTGAGGCTAAGTAGGTTATCCTTGATCCTCACAATGCATCCCTAGAATGGAAGCAAAACCTAGATGCATCCTAGGCATCAGTGAGCCAGTGAGCTCCTAGAAGCCAACCATAGAAGTCGTTGCTTTTTATTGCACAGGAAAAACAGTCTTTATCTCAAATAAAATATTAAAGAAAATAATCAAGGAATGGCAAAGGAAAAAAGCGGGTACTCTTGTATGTTGTTGGTGTGATGTAAAGTAGGCTAGTCCCCATGGGAAAGCTTTAGAAATCTAAACCTAGAATGACCATATGATTTCCAGCTAGACTCCCAAAAGATTTAAAACACACTGAACTATACTTATGTGCTATTGTTCTTCAAAGAACTGCTGACTATAGCCAGAATGTAGAAACAGCTCAAATATCCATTAACAGATGGCTGGGTAAATAGAATGTTGTATATCCATTTGGTAGAATATTATTCAGTCATAAAAATGAAGTTAATACATAATACAGTGTGGACAAACCTTGAATATGTGCTGAATGACTCAAGCCACACAGTAAAGGACAAACATTGTGTGTTTCCATTTGTGTGGAAGTCAGCCTGATGTTTCTTGAGGCAGGTGGAAAAGGAATGAGGAAGTGTTTACTTTTATGGCTGTAGTGGTTTTGTTTGGAAAGATGAAAGCGTTCTGGGAAAAGTCTAAAGTAATAGTTGCACATTGTTGAGATTATAATTAGTAACAATGACTGTAATTCAAATGGCTAAAAATGACAATTTAAAAACTTTATCTTAATAAACTTAAAAAAAACTTTATTTGCATTTACTTTATGCTGAGTTTATCCCTATGCCATAGCTTTTTCCCCCTTCAGTTTCTTTGGAATATATTTTTCTTCTGTGCAGCCCCCTCTCATGGTTTAGGTGCATGCATTATCTCACTGTGGCAGGGGCATGTATTGGCCAGTCCCGCCACAAGCTCTGTTAGTCCTTCCCCACACCCCAGCTGCTTTGTTCACCTACATGAACTTAAAGGTTCAGCTGCAGATTCTATAGCTGAATCTCTAAGTTCAGCATAAGTCTCTGCATTCTTAAGCATGTGCAGCAAAAATTCAGCATGCTTTTTGGGCCACCAGCTCTGTGTCTAGCTCCACTGTTTAGCGTAGCCGGCCCTACCTCCCAACTCCACCATTATACCACCTGAAATGACACACGTTGCTTTTTTTTTTTGCTTGTTTTTTTGTTTTTTGTTTTTGAGACAGGGTTTCTCTGTATAGCCCTGGCTGCCCTGGAACTTACCTTGTAGACCAGGCTGACCTCAAACTCAGAGATCCATTTGCCTCTGCATCCCAAGTGCTGGGATTAAAGGTGTGCGCCACCATGCCCGGCTACACATTGCTTTTTTTAAGTCACATCTTTCAGATTCTTGGTGGTGGCTTTTCAGATACCCATGTCCTTGATAGTCAAAGCAGTTTCATGGGTGTTCTTAAAGTGAACATGAAGATTCAAACCTCTTTACTTGAATGATTTTGTAGGGTATTTTTGGGTCAAGAGAGCATGTCAGCTCAGGCTAGTTCATCATACACTAGACTGTAAATTACCCACAAGGTGTTTAGAATGCCAATGAATGGACAAACATAAAAGAGCCAACTCCTGCATTTCATAATGGGAAGCAACCTTTACTGCTGGAATGTTTGCTCTGTTCAACCCTCCAGTCCTCCCTGTTGGAGCTCGGGATCCTAGTTCTTCACTTGACCTGAAGGACTGACCACCTTCCTGCTGCCTGTTGGATCTTAGCAGCCCTTATAGTGTGAATCATGGAGTCACTCAAAAGAACAAGTTATCCCTCCCTCCCATATTGCCTTTGCCGCCTTTCCCTAGAAGGCCAGGTATCCTGTGTATTCTCCTCTCGAGTTGAGAGCTTGCTAGGTCCAGGATAAGCCCTACATCTGCCTTCATGTACTCCATCTTGCTCTGTCTTTCCTTCCATTCTTCTCTCTGCCCCAGCCCTTCCTCTCCCCATCCAGAGAGTGGTAGCCTTCTCTGTGAGTCTTTCCCCCTCAGCATCTACTTCCCTCCTCCTGCTTCTAGCACATACACACCCAGGGAAGGTTTGGACTCCAACCAGGTGCCCGGAACATGCTTTCTCTCGTTCCCCTTGCATCCTTAGTAGGAACTGAACTCGGACCTTTCCAGTGGTTGGCTATTGTAAGGGCTCTACATTGGGTTTCTTTTCTGCCCTTGTGTCTGTGTCTACCTGCTGCTAAAAGGTCTGTGAGGGCAGAGACAGGCCTGTCATCTAATCATGATTCTGGCCAACACTGGGAGCTCAGCACTGATGCCTTTGATGGTGTGATGGTAACAAATTTGAAAAGAAGGTGACCTCTGATTAGATCCAGACTAGACAAATCTCAGACATAAAAAACAAATTAAATTAAAAAAGCAACAATACCAAAAACATGGCCTTTTTCTGTAACTATGAAAAAATACGTGAGCACTGCCCTAAGCCCTCTACAGAATGGCGTGGTNGACTGTCAGTGTCGCTAGGAGGAGCCGCCTGGCTGGGATGGGACACCTCCAAGCTGAAGTCTTGAAGGTCATCACACAGTCATCAAAGGCATTTCCGAATGTCTCAGTTTTTGAGTAATTACAGGGTTTGTGAGGGTTGTGATCTTCTTTACAACCATCTCAAACAAACTGCACTCAACACAGCTCTGTGAAGCACGCGTGGGTAGGAGATTTTTCTCGAAGAGCTGTGTGTAGGAATGTACTTATTTGACATAGGTTGTGTTTGGTCACTCTGGGAGTGCCACAGTTGCCCGTGTTTGGTGTGTGTAGTGCTGCTGAGGGGAGCCAGAGGTTTGCTGCATTATGCTAGCCCCCACCTGCCACTGTGCGGATCCCAGTCTAGCTCTCCCATTCTGAATCCACTGCTTCTGTGGGTTCCCCCTGAACCACTGGTAGAACCTGGGGTTCCACATTCCCGAAAGGCTCTGTAACTCGTGGTCCCTCAGGTGGGGCCAACACTCGCACAGAGGGACATTGGGATACACCAGTGGTCTCCAGACGATTTCCTGACCTCACTGCTTCCGAGGTTCATGGCATAGTTTCCATACATGCCTCTTCAATGCTCTTCAGAAATGTGAGATGCAGTTTTTGTTTGTACAAAAGAAAAGTGAGTCTTCTATCCATTTTCACCACATCTGCAAGACTGAAAACGGAGTTAAAGGGTTTATGCAAAGTGAGAACATCTAGACGGGCATCTGGTCATAACTCAATCAATGTCCTATTTAACAAGGGTCAAGGGCAGATAGAATCTAGCAATCACTTTATCAGCAGATGTGCCAGGTAAACTCTCGCCTATACCCAAGTGCTCTCACAGCTCACTGAATCCCAGGCATAAAACTACAGAAGTGACTGGCTACTTGTGAGGTTTTTGGTGAGGCAGGTCACAGCCTAGCTGTGCCCCTGAAACCTGCTGTCCTTCAGCCTGTCTGGGGACCCTGCTAAAGGAAGCAAGTGCGTGGGAACTGCCAGGCCTCCAGTATTTGGTGCCTTCTTTCTTGTGCTTTGACCTCCCGGGAAGGCGTGGGTGCAGGTGATTGATACCTATGGGTTCCGCTCAGATGAGCATGGAAACAACCCTCTGTGCCAGCGTGCCCAGCATGACAGCTGTTAAGCAATCCTGTTCCCACCATCTATTGGAGAGCCCTTTCAGTTTCTGGATGGTCGCCACGAGCTCGCGAGTCGCTGTCATGGATATTGCACCTGGCTCTCACTGCAGCTTGATGGGCAGAATTATGAGCACTGCTGTGAACATTTAGAGTTTTTTTTGTTTTTTTTTTTAATTTTTGGCTTTTTGATTCTCAAGTTATAGAAATGTAATACTGGGAGTTGTGTTGTTCTGTTCAGAACAAACTGAAAGTCCCATTTCAAGAGCCACCAAGCCTGTCCTGGGAGACCCTCTGGTTAGTCTCAGTCACCACGCCCCGTCCTACACTGTGAATTCTGCAGCCACAGTCTTCTGGTCATTTCTTCTGGTCAGATCGGACATCTGCCAGTATTTCATTTTTTTCCCCTAGAAAAACTGATCATATCTGACTTTGGGACTACAAAGACCCCAGTGCCACTTCCATTCCGTTTAAGAACATTTAACCAGGAAACATGAGTGGGATGCTGTCCTACCACCTACAGTCATGTGACTCCTGATGGAGAACAAGCCAGGGCTGGATGTCACTCATTGATGACCCCCTGTCTGGCCTTCCAGAGGCTGGACTTCATTCCCAGCCCTGCAAAGAATACAAACAAGCAAATACAACAACAAATCAGAAAGCCACATAACATAGAGGAGGGCAGTGGAAGCTTTGGAGGAAGCAGCTAAGGAGAAGGTAGCCCTGAACACCTCAGTTGGAAGGTCTGTGTGTAGGCACATCAGGAGAACTACTCATGAGGGGAAGTGTTTTGGCCTTCCTGGCTCTCTCCTTAGCAAGTGGAGGAAAACAATTGAGGAAGAGAGCAGGTTTTTGTCATTCATCCCATTCCATGAGGAACAGAGGCAGGCAGAGCTCTGTGAGCTCCAGGCCAGTCTGGTCACCATAGTGAGTTCCAGACCAGTCAGGGCGGAAAAGACCCTGTCTCAAGCAAAGAAACAACAACAGAGAAAAATAAGAAATGAAAACATTTGTTTGTAGGTTGCTCAGATCTTTAAATGCTGTCTTGCGTTGGTTTGTTTACTTCTAGGTGGCTCAGAGAGAAGTACTTTCTCAGGGTGAGCCATTCATAGTAGGGGAATTCTCAGTGTCTGGAGTGCAGTCACTGGTGATTTCTTTGTATCCTATTCTGAATAGGATAAGTCCCAATAGTGCCTAGAGAGGATTCTTTAAACTTTTGTCTATTATTTTTGTGTGTGCAGTGTGGCGTGCATTGCTCAGGCATGGAATTCAGAGGATAATTTTTAGTGTCCTGTCTCTCCTTCCACCTTTGTGTTGGCTCTGGGCACGGAACATTGTCAGCCTGTGGAAGAATTCCCCAAACTAGAAGGACTAGGAAGCAAAGTATTGCTTTTCTCACTTAATAGTTTCTAAAAAAAAAAAAACCCACATGGTTTATTTCTACTATAACATTTAGAAATTTGATGCCATCCTTTCTGAAATTATGACCAATCTCTCAAATATAGTCACAGACAGATGACATTTTATAAAATACAATCTATGGAAAGCCCCCATCGAGCCTGGATGAGGTTTTCCTCTGACTTGACAGAGAGGGCTCCTGCGTTGTTCTATGCTGTGTTAATTTTCACTGGAGAAGAAAGCTATTTGAGTACACATCATGAGTTTCCCTGCAGTTGGGATGGCTAACAGCCTGAGACATAGGTCTTAAAGACAGCTCTCCTTCAGGGTTCTACAAACAGGTCCTCCTGGCTCTGAAACAGAAACATTTCTTCAGCTTATGGCTTTATTGCAGAGGAACATAGATCCACAGAGACTTATAAAAAATGTTTATTACATTTCTTTCATGTGTGTGTGGTGTGTGTGTATGTGTAAGTATATGTGGTATGTGTTTGTATGTGGTATGTACATGCTTGTGTGTGTGCATGTGTGTGTGTGGTGTGTGTATGTATGTGTAAGTATGTGTGGTGTGTGTATGTTATGTGCATGTGCATGCGTGTGTGTGTGCGTGTGTGTGGTGTGTGTATGCATGTGTAAGTATCTATGATATGTGTTTGTGTGTACATGCTTGTGTATGTGCATGTGTGTGTGCATGTGTGGTGTGTGTATGTATGTGTAAGTATGTGTGGTGTGTGTATGTGTATGTGCGTGTGTGTGCATGTGTGGTGTGTGTATGTATGTGTAAGTGTGTGTGGTGTGTGTATGTGTATGTGCATGTGTGGTGTGTGTATGTATGTGTAAGTATGTATGGTGTGTGTATGTGTATGTGCACGTGCATGTGTGCATGCGTGTGTGTATCTGTGTGTGCGTGTGTGTAGGTCAGAGGACAACTTGTTCTCTTTACACCACATGTGTCCTGGGAATCAAACTCAAGTTGTCAGCCTTGGCAACAAGTACCTTTATGCCTTGTGACCCCACACGCTTAATTATAATTTATTATCTCTTCCCAAGAAAAATGTGGACATTTTTCTTCTAGAAGATTATGTCAGTGGTTAAGCCAAATACCAGCTTGTCTGCTCTGAAACACAAGCACACAAACCAAAAAACACATGGCAAGGGGACAGAAAGCCTAAGCACAAGAAATCGCCTTGCCATAGGAGGCCCTGCATGGAGATGTGTCCTATTCACAGGCTCTATTTCTTGTGAAGTCAGGTAAAGTATTTTCTTAGATTAGTAGATGTTCATTGTGTGAACTATATAGGATTTTCTAGCTTATTGATTAAAATGTAGTAGGGTCTTCTCAATACACTGCCTGGTGGTTAGGAGTTTTCTTAAGATTTCTAAGAATGACAGGTCAGTTTGTAGTCCCCAAAATACCCCCAATCCAACTCACTACAAACAGCCTGGTCCCTAAGCAGTGATTCTGATGTGTCTGTCTCTCAAATGAGTCACAGTTCTGGGAGGGGCCCTGAGTGCATGTCTGGGCTCTTGCCCACTGCTGGTGGGCAGGGCAGCCAGTGGTGAGATGGTCAGTAATAGAGTCCTGTAGGCAAAAGGAGGGGCCACAGCAGGAAGAGCAGGAACCCAGGTGTTTAACTGGAAGACACCTGCAAACACACACCACCAAAAAACTGACAGGTTAGCTGGGTGAGGCAGTGCATGCCTTTAATCCCAATACTCAGGAGGAAGAGGCAGAAAGATCTCTGAATTAAAGACCAGCCTGATAGCAAGGTCCAGGCTAATAGGACAATCATGTTCTAGGACTGGACAGCAGTGTCCAATCCATATGCCTGTGGGGATATACTAAAATCAAGTCTGATAATCTTTAAGAGGTTATGTTTATGATGTGTGAGTTATGTAATACCTAATTTTTCAGAGCTATAGAAAGGCAAATGTTTGAGAGGAGAAATGGGTTTGAAGGAATAACTTGTAAAGATCTGTTTTCGAGTTGGGTCAGGTAGTGGTTTCGGAGAGCAGTGATTTGTGTGTGTGTGTGTGTGTGTGTGTGTGTGTGTGTGTGTACCTGCGCACGTGTGTGAGGAGGGCTAAAACCTGAGTTACACCTGGACCTGGCTGCAGAGATAATCACTTCTGTCCTGGATGTGGAATAAAGTACACTCCGTATTCTGGGGGATGATGTTCAATAGTCCGACACGCAGGCTGGACCATCACAATGCTTCCGAGCAGTCACTTCAGCTCTTCTACCAAATTCCCCTAAAAAGTACCTTCCTGTGAGTGTTACCCAGGAAAAGTGTGTGCTTATCTGACAGACACCATTTCTGCTTTCTTAATGGGTCAGAAGCAGTTGATAACATTTGTTGTCTGAAGTGCAGCCGCCCACACATCTGCCTTCGTCATCAGTGTACACGAGTGGTCACATCTTTGGGCTGAGACAAGTCCTGTCTGATGAAGTCTGCATCAGCCACATCCAGTTTTGCTTCTTGCTTCTGCTCGTCCCTTTTATGAGGGGGCCACTGAGACCAGAAAAGAGGCTCAGCTCCCTCCAGGGAAATGGAATCCTCTAAGAGAAGAGAGAATGAGAGGGCCCAAGGGAGAGCTGTAGATCTCATCTCAGCTGTTCCTGCTAAGTTCTGCTGGGCTTGCTGTGGTGTCCCGAGGGCCCCATCCCAGGCGAATGTGTGGGGCACCCGTTCACGGAACCTGCAGTCTAGGAGCACGACAGCCAGGTCTGAAGAGCAAGCTCAGTTCAGCCACCCCCTCAGCAGTCCTTCTGGTAATGGACTGGGACCTCCTCATGGGCCTCAGGCACTGTGTTCCTTGATCCGCTGCCAGGCCAGAAGGCTTCATAAAATAATTTTCCATAAATGAGACTTATGTGGCTTCTTCCAAGTTCTATTATCTTCACATTTTCCTTCCAAGATGGCTAATAGGCAAATAAACTCTCTTTGATTTTGATCTTGACCAAGGACAACTCTCCTTGTTCTTATCTCACAATACTCTTTTTTAAAAATTCTTTGATAGTCTCATGCATATAATATATATATGATTTCATTCATTTTCACCCCCTCAATATTCCCTTTCATCCACCCCCACCCTAGCAAGTCCCAGCCTCCTTCCATGTGTTTCTTTGTGTATGTGACCCACTAAGCTTCATTGCAGTGGCTTGCATGGCATAAGCGGGAAGTTACTGGAACATGGACAATTTATTAGTGGCTACAACCCTTAAAGAGAGCAGCTTCCCTCCTCTAGTCACCATTAACTCTCAGGGAAGGTTGGGGCCTCACAAGCCCTTCCCATTTCCTTGGTGAACCTTTGTCGGGCTCAGTTTGTACAGCTCCTTTGTGGGTAACCACAGCTATGGTGAGTTCATGAATGAGATGATCATGTTCTGTCCAGGAGACATCTTTTGCAGCATTACCCCTCACTCTCTGGATCTTTCATGTCCCTCTTCCCCCAAAATCTTCTATGATGTCCCCAGATCCTGGGAAAAGGTGGCATAGATGTCCCATTTAGAGCTGAGCATTTCCCACCATCTTGTCTTGGTACTGCATCTAGTTCTGAGTCTCTTCATTAGCTGTTGTCTTTTGCAATGAGAGGAAGGCTCAGAGCAGTGCTAACCTAGGGGTGTAAACATGAATGTTTAGGCTGAGTGGTGGCAGCACATACTTTTAATCCCAACACTTGGGAGACAGAGGCAGGCAGGTTTCTGAATTCAAGGCCTGCCTGGTCTACAGAGTGAGTTCCAGGACAGCCAGAGCTACACAAAGAAATCCTGTCTTGAAAAAAAAAAACCAAACCAAAATAACAAAAAGTGGATGTTTAGAAGGCAGTTTTAAATACATGTCCATATAACAAAACAAAATTGTTGTTTCTCTCCTAAAGTCTATGATCTCTCCAGTTACCAACTCCTGGCCAAATTTATCATACTAGACATGAGTGTCTCCTGTATTCAGTAGGCATCAAATCCAATCAGACCGTGGCTGGTACCTCCATAAGCCACCATTGCAGCAATAGGCATCTCTTGGCAGGCTTGGCTGCTGTTTCCTCTCTAACACTGCTCTCCATGTTCTCACCCTCTCCATGCCTTTTTAGACCTTCCTGTATCTATTTAAACTCATCGCCTGTTTTACAAAGTTGTCCCTGACCCATCTTCCTAACTCCCTCTGGTTTCCGGTATCTGTGTCCTATTCCGGCTGATGTGCATGTCCTGAGCTCACTGCCAGGTCTCTCAGAACGTCCCTGGCCTTCCTCTGTGGTGGTCAGGCTCATCTGTAGGTATTTAACATTTATCTCTAAATCCCATGGGGGAGTCTGTGACTTGAGTGGAGCAGGTAGGAAGCATAGTGTGCTGTACATGCAATGTGCTGGTCTGGTCAGCTATCTCTGGCTATTCAATTTTGCTTCTAACATGACAGCTTGTCACTGTGTTTATTGCTGCCTTCTCACTCTGAAAAATTAAAGGAGACAGCTCAAGACTGTGGCGATCATGGGGGACATGGCCATTTTGTGTTGTATCAGAGTCATACTGATTTGGAGCAGGTATCAGTTACGTTATTTATGAACACACTGCCTGACAGAAACAACCCAAAGGAAGAAGGATTCCTTTTGGCTCAGGTGTCAGAGGGATCACTCCATCATGGCAGGGAGGCAGAAGGCTGTCATGGGTGCTTATGTCACAGCAGACCAGGAAGCAGAAAGGGAAGTGAGGACTCCTAGACCTGTGCTGGTGACAGACTGCTGCCAGCTCCGCCCCAACTCCCGAAACAGTGCCACCATCTGGGGAGTAAGTTCAAACCATGAGCAAGAAGGGGGCATTTCAGTTTTGAAGCATTAAGCCTGGAAAAGAGACAGATTGTCTGAGTGCACAAGCACCTTAGCTGGACTCCACCAGGCAACAGATGCTCAGGCTTCACCCCCGAAGTGCTTCCAAGTCTTTCCTGTTTTGACTTTTAAAATTTTTTTTGGCATCCTGGGAGGTAAGCAGTGTTAAATATCCTCCAGTGTCAGAGGAAGCTTATAAAAGTGAATCCCTTGGTTTGACCATATGATTGGCTCATTACGTTCCTGTATGAGTTCATGGAGCAGATCCCCACTGGCACAGGAGAAGTGGGTTCTACTTCTTTTTTTAACTAACTACATTTATTCATTTATTTTACTTCCTGATCACAGTGTCTCCTCCCTCCTCTCCTCCCATTCTGCCTCTTATCTTCCCCTCCCCCCAACCACTCTTCTGTTTGTGTTCAGAAAAGGGGAGGCCTTCCACAGGTATCAACAAAGCGCGGCATAGCAAGTTACAGTAGGACTAAGCTCCTCCCCTTGAATTAAGGCTAGGCAAGGCAACTCAGTAAAAGGAATAGGTTCCCCAAAGCCAGCCAAAGCATTAGGGGCAGCCTCTGATCCCACTGCTAGGAGTCCCTCAAGCAGACTAAGCTACGCAATTGTCACACTTATGTAGAAGGCCTAGGTTAGTCCCATGAAGGCTTCCTAGATGTTGACCCAGAGTCTGTGAGGGCCCATGAAAATAGGTTGTTTCTGTGGGTTCCCTTATGATGTCCTTGACCCCCACTAACCCATAATGTCCTTCCTATCTTTCATTAGGGATTCCCTGAGCGCAGCCTAAGGTTTGGCTGTGGGTCTTTGCATCATTTTCCATCAGTTACTGGATGAAGCCTCTCTGATGACAATTGGGGCAATCCCCAACCTATCAGAATACAGTATATTGTTAGGCACCATTACAGTGACTTTTTTCTCTCTCTCCAATCATGTCTGGTTCTAGTTGTAATTTTTTGTTTGTTTGTTTGCTTTTTCAAAAAAGGGTTTCTATGTAGCTTTGGAGCCTGTCCTGGAACTCACTCCATAGACCAGGCTGGCCTTGAACTCACAGAGATCCACCTGCCTCTGCCTCCTGAGTGCTGGGATTAAAGGCGTGTACCACCATCATCCAGCTCTCATGTTTGGTTCTATCTTAGGTTTGTGGGCCATCCAGCCTCTGGGCGCTGGCACTCCAGACAGTGTCAAGGTGGGCTCACTCTCTGAGGCTGAACAAGTCATTGATTGACCACTCCCACAATCTTCATCCCAGGTATCCCATAGGCAGGACAGACTGTAGGTCAAAGGTTGTATGGCTGGGCTGGCATCCCAATCCCTCCATTGGAAGTTCCTCCTGGTCACTGGAGGCGGCCAGTTCAGGCTACACACTCGCCATTGCTTAGCCAGAGTCATCCTTATAGATTCCTGGGAGCTTCCCTCGCACCAGGGCTCTACCTGACCCCGAAATGCCCCCCATTTCTGTCATCTCTTTCAGTACTCTCCCCCTGCATCCACCCCTCAACCATATCCTCATGTTCCCATCTCCATCCAGCCCCTCTCCACCCACAAGATCGCTTCTTTTTCCCCTTCCCCATGAGATCCACGCATCCCCTTTGGGCCTTCTTTGTTACCTAGCCTCTCTGGGTCTGTGGATTGTAGCATGTTTTTCCTTTTCTTTGCAGCTAATATCCACTTACTAGTGAGTGCTTTCCGTGTTTGTCTTCTCTGCCTGGGTTACCTCACTCAGGATGGTTTTATCCAGTTCCATCCTTTTACCTTAAAATCTCCTGATGTCATTGTTTTTACCACTGAGTAGTACTCTACTGTGTAAATGGACCACATTTTTTCTTTTACCCATTCTTCTGTTGAGGGACATATAGGTTGTTTCCAGGTCTGACTATTACAAATAAAGCTGATAAGAATATAGTTGAGCAAGTGTCTTTGTGGTATGATTCAGCATTCTTTGGGAATATACCCAAGAGTGTTATAGCTGGGTCTTGAGGTAGATTGATTCCCAATTTTCTAAAAAAAAACACCATACTGATTTCCAGAGTGACTGTACAAGTTTGCATTCCCACCAGCAATGGAGGAGTGTTCCCCTTACTCCACATCCTCTCCAGCATAAGCTATCACTGGTATTTTGTTCTTAGCTATTCTGACCAGTGTAAGATGGTATCTCAGAGTCCTTTTGATTTGCATTTCCCTGATAGCTAAATATGTTGAATATTTCTTTTTTTAATTTATTTTTGCTTTTTTAAAATCTATCTTTTCTCATTTTGTATACCAATCCCAATTCCCACTCTCTCCCTCCTCTCACTCCTTTTACCTTCCCCCCATCCCACCCTCCCCATCCACTCTTCAGATAGGGTCAGGCTTCCCATGGGAATTCAACAAAGTCTAGCACATTGCTTTGACGCAGGACCAAGGCCCTCCCCATTATATCTAGGCTGAGCAAAGTATCCTTCCAAAGAGAATACGTTCCAAAAAGCCAGCACAAGCAGTAGGGATAAATCCTGGTCTCACTGCCTGTGGCCCCACAGTCTGCCCTAGTCATACAATTGTAACTCATATTCAGAAGGCCTAGTTTGGTCCTGTGCTGGTTCCCTCACTGTCAAGCAGGAGTTAGTGAGCTCCCATTAGCTCAGGGAAGCTGTTTCAGTGGGTGTCCCCACCACGGTCTTGACCTCTTCGCTCGTATTCTCACTCCTCCACTCTGACTGCACTTTGGGAACTCATCCTAGTGCTCCTCTGTGGATCTCTGCCTCTGCTTCCATCAGTGGCTGGATGAAGGTTCTATGGTGACATTTAAGATAGTCATCATTCTGACTACAGGGCAAGGCCAGTTCAGGTATCCTCTCCACTACTGCTTAGGGTCTTAGTTGGGGTCATCTTTATGGATTCCTGGGAATTTCTCTAGTGCCAGGATTCTTGCTAGCTCCATAATGGCTCTATCAAGATATCTCTTTATTTCTTTAAGTGTATCTCCACTATTTGAGATCCTTCTGTTGAGAATTCTCTGTTTAGACCTGTACCCCATTTTTTAATTGGGTTATTTGGCTTTTTGATTTCTAGTTTTTGATTTCTTTGTATATTTTAGAGATTAGCCCTCTGTCAGATGTAGGATGGGTGAAGATATTTTCCCATTGAGTAGGCTGCTATTTTGTCCTATTGATGGTGTCCTTTGCTTACAGAAGCTTTTCAGTTTCATGAAGTCCCATTTATTAGTTGTCAGTCTTAGTGCCTGCACTACTGGTGTTCTGTTTAGGAAGTTCTCTCCTGTGCCAATGCATTCAAGACTATTTTCCACTTTCTCTTCTATCAGGTTCAGTATAAGTAAATTTATGTTGAGGTCTTTGATTCACTTGGCCTTGAGTTTTGTGCAGGATGATAGATATGGGTCTATTTGCATTCTTCTACATGCTGACATCATGTTATAACAGCATCATTTATTTGTTGAAGATGCTGTCTTTTTCCCATTGAATAATTTTGGCTTCCTTGTCAAATGTCAGTATGTGGATTTACATCTGGGTCTTCATTTAGATTCCAGTGATCCACTGGTTTTTATGCCAATACCATGCAGTTTTTATTACTCTAGCTCTTTATTTGTGCTTGGAATCAAGAACGGTGATACCTCCAGAAGTTCTTTTATTGTATAGGATTGTTTTAACTATCCTGGGTTTGTTGTTTTTCCATATGAAGTTAAGTATTGCTTTTTCAATGTCTGTAAAGAATTGTGTTGAGATTTTTGTTTGTTTTTGTTTTTTTGAGACAGGGTTTTGCTGTAGCTTTGGAGCCTGTTATAGACCAGGCTGGCCTTGAACTCACAGAGATCTACGTGCCTCTGCTTCCCAAGTGCTGGTTTAAAAGCATGCCCCACTACCGCCTGGTGAATTATGTTGAGATTTTAATGGGGATTCCTTTGAACCTGTAGATAGCTCTTGGTAATACGGTCATTTTTACTATGCTAATCCTACTGATCCTTGAGCATGGGAGATCTTTCCATCTTCTGACATCTTCTCCAATTTCTTTCTTCAAAGACTTGAAGTTCTTGCCATACATGTCTTTCACTTGTTTACTTAGTTACACCAAATTATTTTGTATTATTTGTGGCTATTGTGAAGGATGGAGTTTCCCTGATTTGTTTCTCATCCCATTTAATTTTTTTTTGGTTAATCTTGTATCCAGCCACTTTACTATAGTTGCTTATCAGCTGTAGGAGTTCTCTGACAGAATTTTTGGTGTCACTTATGTATACTATCATATCATGAAGTGTTTATTTATTTATTCTTTATCAATAAAAAATTGAGAGTCAGATATCAGGGTAAGAACCTGAAAGAGTAGAGAGCAGGGGAGTAGTTATCAGTTGCCTCTTACATCTTACATTTTTCCCTCCAAAAGGGCCAAGGTCCTCTCTCAGTCCCGCCTTACTACTTCCTGTCTCTTATCTGACCACAGTCCTACAAACCTCTATGGTTAATTTTAGCCAGCTAGTGGCTAGCTCCGCCCTCTGACTCCAAGCAAGTTTTATTTGTCAGAACACAAACAAAATATCACACAACATATCTTCCTTTTGGTCTAAATAAAAAGTGAAGGTTTGAAGTAACATAGTAAAACTATATACAATAAATGCAATAACTATTTACAAAAACATACAGGCAAGAATTACACTAACAATGTCTAGTTCATTTATATTTGATAAATTCAGAGAAAATATTCCATTATCTATCCTATCTTGGTGAGTCCAAAGTTTTGTACCTAATTCACTTTCTATCCTAGCTTATATTACTAACCCAAAACTATCTTTCTATGTCTCTCAACCTTATACACTTTACACATTGTTAGTTAGTTTCTCTTCTTAGTCTGGTAACAAGGAAAACTATGATTAGTCTTCAACTCTGATGAAGACCTGAGAAGGATATAATATTACCTGAGTAAACAGGAAGAACAGAGCGAACAACTTCCAAAACTAAGAAATGACAGAAACAGGTGGCTGCCTGGACAGTCACCCAAGGCTCCTCTGCAACAATATTGGGGCATCCATCTTAGGCCTGCAGGCTGAGAAAATCTGACAGACATTTCTATAAAGCAGGAATTTTGAAGGACTATCCTACCTTATGTTGGGAAAGTTTTGCAGTCACTTTCTTTTGTGTCCTGCTTGTCCAATTTAGACAGCATACTGTCAGCAGTTGAAGCAAGGGCAGTTTCTTGCCCAGTGGCTAAGTTTTGCCACAAAGAAAGTAAGCTACATATGGAGGTTTTTTTTTGATGCCCATCATATTCTCTGAAGTAGATTGGTGCTACCAGGAGCAGAAATATCTCATTGTCAAAAAAACAAAACAAAACAAAACAAAACAAAAAACCAATGAAACCTTATGTTATTAAAACATCTGAAATGACATATTCTGTAGCTCTCTGAAATGTTTGAGGACCACATGACTATAAAAAATATATCTCTCTTTGATCTTGAAAACATACCTAACATGACTACAAGTTTAACTGTAATAGGTGACTAACTAATATAATTTCTTTATTATCCTAAATAGTTTGTAATAGTAACTTCCAAAGACTAGAAATTTGCATTACATATTAAATGAGATGTACAGGTACATTACCTTAAAGACATATGTAACATATGTACAGTATGTTCTAACAAAAATAACCTTAAATTTGTATCAATATATAAAAACCTATACCAATGTATTTAAGACTAGTAGTTGCTTTTATGGTTTAAAAGTAAACTCCATAGTCTACCTTTTTATCCTATCATTTCTATACCCCCCTTTTGCTTTTCAGAACAGGATCCCCCATCTAACTCCTTTGTTCAGTTTTTTTCTGGCCATTACCAGTAATAACTTGTAACCAATCCCCTTAAATGATGACATATATCCATGGCCCACTGAATGAGTAAAAACTACCCATCCAACCTCTTAGGAATGTGGGTGTCATGTTCTTAAAATTACTTTCTGTTGTCTTGGAATGATGGCATCTTTAGGGGACCCTGAAAAAAAATGGGATAATTGTTAAGTCCTGGAAGAGAAAGTTATATCATTTGTTGTCCAGTCTGTGTGTAATAGGAAAAATGCAGGTCTGTCTCAAGTCTGTGAGGCTGGACCATCTCAAGTCCTAAGCAGTTTGTAGTCCAAAGCTTATTTTGGGGTCATGTTTGTAAGCTTAGTGGCATTGCCATAGTCCTGGTGGAATCATCGTTGTTGGGCCATGTCCTCCCATTGAAGACTTCAAAGGTTGATGTTAGGCATGGTCCTGGTTCGCTGCAGAAAACTTAAACATTTTAAATGTCATATGCAGCAGATCTTGAAGAGGATAAAGGACCATAATTTGTTATGTGCATCCAGAGTACAAAAACCTAATTCCTAGTTACCTGATAGAAAGTCAAACCTGAAATTATGTACAAGAAGCTAGATGAAGCCTTTTTGTAGGAATTAGTATTCTATATGATCATTAATATCATGACAAAAAGTTCATATATATACATATATAAAATCTTATAAATTTTGAGATGGTGTTTATACCTTAAGAAAAGTTTTAAAGAGTCAAAATAAAACCAAAGGATTATGAGATTAGTGGGCAATTCCTTAATTTTGTTTTTTCTTCTGTCCCATATGAGATTTTGGATGTTCCTTTTAACAAGCATGCTTGAGTTTCCAGGAGGAGAGAGCCACACTTCAACTCCAAAGCCAGCTTTAATTTTTAATTAAACTGGGACTATAAAAAGACCATTTGCATTTTATGTCTATAGAGAACAGCAGAGACAAACATTTGGGAAGATTTATGAAATTTTATTCTGTTGAAAATGTGATAGATCAATTATTATTTTTCTTGGGACATTTTCTCTGTGTGATTTGTCCTTTTTCTCCAGATGTATCATTTGTCCAATGGTCTTCAGATTCCTTAGCTGGATACTTTCATTCTCCTGAAAAGACAAAAACAACCCTTTCCACAACCCTAACTTTGGGAAGTTTCCCTTTGGGCAAATTGTATCTGATCAAATGAGAAGCATTTGTTAATCATATAAAGTAGTTTAGATTTAATGGTTACCCTGTTTGATGAACTATCACCACTTTTAATCCAGAGGTTTCTCCTGTTTGAATCTGCTTTATATTATTAGCTCTATGGTTTTTCCTGAAATTTTTGTTTTATCTTCTAAATCTGTTATGTCATCCAGAACAGTATGGTTTTTTTTTACAGTATGCATTAGGTCCTTTAATTGCTCTGGGGAAGAGTTTCCCCCATGGTGACAGGGATTGCTTGAACCAAATTTGATGTAGGAGCCTGTGAGAGCCCCCCACCCCAAGCATTTCCCAATGGGAAAGGGTTACCTTGTCTGTCCCTTGTTAATCTACATTCCTTGATTCAATATTGGCCTTTGCCACATCTGCTGCACACTCCAGAATGTGGAGTCTTCTGTTTGGATTATTCCTAGAAAAAAATATTATTTCTAGGAATACCCTACCTAAAATTCCTTTTTAGCTGACCTTGCTTACCACAATTAAACATCTGGCATTTTGATTTTTCTTCAAACCTCTGGAAATTACCTCTCCTAGCCAAGCATCATTATCATTATGGTTATGAGAATCAATACTCGAATCCATTTCTCTATGGGTGCTAATCTTGCCTTTAAAGGCCTAATTATGCTTTTGCATAGTGAATTAGCATTTTTTCAATAGCCAAAGAGTCTATTATTTGTCTAGCTTCTAGATTTGGTATCATTCAATTTACAGCTGAAGTCAATCTTTGAAAAAAAAAATCACTGAAGGTTTCTTTTGGGCCCTGTATAACTTTAGTAAATAACTCGATTTTTTTCCAACTTCTTCAACTCTGTCCTAAGCGTTCAAAGCTGCTTCATGGCATAAAGTCAGGGTGTGATCATCGTATATAGACTGTCTGTACATCAGCATGAAGTTGGTCTTGGGAAATCTCCATACCTCTAGCCCTACTTCTTTGTTCAATGGTCGTAACCTCATCTTTCCACCACTGTAATTGAGGACCAGGTGCCAATACTGCTGTAACCAAGTCTTTCCAGTCTTGTGGGACAATTCTGTTACTAGTTGACCATGAGTTTAACATTTGTGTCACAAAAGGCAAATGCATATCTTCTGAGACTATCACTTTCTTAATTCTCCTAAAATCTAACATTTCCACATGAATCCAGTCAACTCTTAATAGCCTGGGAAATATCTGTCATTTGGCAGTTGTTTCTGTAGGGTGACTGAATAAATTAAGGTTTTTTTTGCTAACTGTGGACTGTTCCTCTCTAATTTTATAATATAATGATGCAGTTGGTTCTCCTTTAAATTACCCTGTCTTTTTCTGAATATCTCTATTATCTGTTTTAGTAAGGTTTTCTAAGGCTTGTAACTTATCAGTCAAAATTGCATTATTTTCTTTAGTAAACTTTTCTAAGGCCTGTATCTTGGTACTCGTATCAACCAACTTTTTTTAAAGGAGAAGACAAGAATTAACAAACCAATAATGCTTATAAATAACATTATAAATCCCAGCTAAGTTAATTATCTCATTTAACTATTCCATTTTTAAATGATCCATTGTGGAATCATACAGAGGCCTAACTCCCTCTGTCATAACAGTGTTTTCCAATTTTTTAATGTGGGAAAAATTCTCTTTTTAAAAATTATTTTTATTTTATGTACATTGTTATTTTGCCTACATTCATGTCTGTGAAAGACTGTCTGAAGTCCTCAAACAGGAGGTATAGACAGTTGTGAGCTGCCATATAGGTACTGGGAATTGAACCTGCGTCCTCTGGAAAAGCAGCCAGTGCTCTTAACCACTGAGCCGTCTCTAGTACCTCTCTCTTTTTAAAACTAATTCTCCTTTAAGAATTTCAAGTTGTCTCCCTAAATCTGCTGACAATGACAGTGAAGTGTGAAGTGTAAGGGCAGCTGTCACTGTGTAGCACATCTGGGCAGAAAACACAGATGGTCACAGCCTGGCTGAGGGCAGCTGCAGCTGCTAGCATGTAGCGGTGAGCTGAGAGTATGTGGTGGTTGCAAGAAAAGAAGCCCGAGTGAATGTCAAGGTGGCTGCCTAGTGCGGCAGCAGCCCAAGGAGGGGCTCCTGGGGAAGCCTGCAACCCACGGTGAGAGGGAGTCAGCTGTCTAAAAAGTAGATACAGGATAGGGCCTAAGAAGGACGCATGGCATGTTCTGCCTAATGCAGAGCCAGGTGGTCATGGGCGGGTAAGTTCTGCAGTGCTTGTAGCCCAGGTGCCTCTGGAGTGTGGGGCTTGTGGAGTTTAGGTGGCACCCAGAGACTGTTGTAGAGAGGTTGCAAGAGGAAAATTCCAGACTCGCTCTGAGGACTTGGAGAAAGAAAGGAAAAGCCAGCTGGTGGCACGGGAAGGACCAAGCATTTGTCTTGTAAATTTGTGCCCCATGTTGGGTTCCAGATAGTGTTTATCTAATTATTCTTTATCAATAAAAAAAATCAAGAGTCAGTTATCAGGATGAGAATCCGAAAGATCAGAGAAGCAGGGGACCAGCCACCAGTGGCCTGCTACCTCCTCCGTTCCTTCATCCAAAAGGGCCAAGATCCTCTCTCAGCCCCTCTTTACCACTTCCTGTCCTCTCTCTACAGTCCTCCAAACCTCTATGGTCAGCTAGTGGCCAGCTCTGCACTTTGACTTCAAGCAAGCTTTATTTGTCAGAAGACAATCAGAATATCACACAACACATCATCTGTAAATAGCAACACTTTGACTTCTTCCTTTACAATTTGTGTTATTTGTCTTGTTACTGCAGCTAGAACTTTGAGCATTATATTAAATAGATATAGAGAGAATGGACAGCATTGTATTGTTCCTTATTTTAGTGAAATTGCTTTGAGTTTTCATCTAATTGATGTTGTCTATAAGCTTGCTGTATATTGAATTTATTATGTTTAGGTATGTTCCTTGTATCCCTGATCTCTCCAAAACTTTTATCATAAAGGTATGTTGGATTTTGCCAAAAGTATTTTCAGCATCTAATGAGATGACCATGTATAATTTTTCCTTTCAGTTTGTTTTTTTTATATGTTGAACCATCTCTGCATCTCTGGGATGAAGCTTACTTGATTATGGTAGATGATCTTTTTGATGGCTTCTTGGATTTAGTTTGCATAAATGTTATCAAGTATTTTTACATCAATGTTCTTGAGGGAAATTGGCCTGTAATTTTATTTCTTTGTTGAGTCTTTGTGTGGTTTGGGTATCAGGGTGACTGTAGCCTCATTAAAAGAATTTGCCAATGTTCCTTCTGTTTCTGTTTTGTGGAATAATTTGAGGAGTATTGGCAGTAGCTCTTCTTTGAAAGTCTGGTAAAATTCTGCACTGAAATCATCTGGTGCTGGGCTTTTTTTGTTTGGGAGATTTTTTTAAATAATTCCTTCTATTTCCTTAGGAGTTATAGGTCTTATTTAAATTATTTATCTGGTCTTTTTAACTTTGGTATGTGGTACCTATCAAGAAATTTGTCATTTTCTTTTAGATTTTCCAATTTTGTGGAGTATAGGTTTTTGAAATATGACCTAATGATTCTCCAGATTTCCTCACTGTCTGTTGTTATGCCTCTCTTTTTCATTTCTGGTTTTGTTAATTTGGACATCATCTCTCTGTCTTTTAGTTAGTTTGGATAGGTTTGTCTATCTTGTTGATTTTCTTGAAGAACCAACTCTTTGTTTCATTTATTCTTTGTATTGTTCTCTTTGTTTCTATTTTCTTGATTTCAGTCCTCAATTTGATTATTTCCTACCATCTATTCCTCGTGAATATGCTTGCTTCTTTTTGTATGAGAATTCTCCAAATTCTTTATGCAGGTGCTTAGTGCTGTGAACTTTCCTCTTAGCACTGCTTTCATTGTGTCCTATAAGTTTGAGTGTGTTGTTCATGCATTTTCATTGAATTCTAGGAAGTATTTAATTTCTTTGCTTATTTCTTCCTTGACCCATTGGTAATTTAGTTGCGAGTTCCTCATTTTCCATATGCTTGTAGGCTTTCTGTAGTTTGTGTTGTTGAACTCAACTTTAATCCATGGCAATTTAATAAGATAGAGGAGGTTATTCCTTTTTTTTCGTATCTGTTGAGACTTGTTTTGTGACTACATATGTGGTCAGTTTTGTAGAAGGTTCTCTGAGGTGCTGAGAAGGTATATTCTTTGGTGTTTGGGTGAAATGTTCTGTAGATATCTCTCAGGTCCATTTGAGTCATAACATCTACTTGTTCTGTTATGTCTCTGTTTTGTTTCTGTCTGGCAAACCTGTCCATTGGTGAGAGTGAGGTGTTGAAGTTTCCCACAATTACTGTGTCGAATTCAATGTGTGGTTTAAGATTTGGTAATCTTTCTGTTACAAATGTGGGTGCCCTTGAATTTGTGGCATAGATGTTCAGCATTGAGACTTCACCTTGATGAATTTTTTTGATGCATATGCAGTCTCCTCAATCTCTTCAATTTTGGTTTGAAATCTATTTTGTCAAATATTAGGATAGCTATTCAGCTTGCTTCTTAGGTTGTTTGATTGTACAATCTTTTCCCAATCCTTTACTCTGAGGTAATGTCTGTCTTTGATGTTGAGATGTGTTTCTTGTATGCAGCAGAAGTATGGATCCTGTTTTTGTATCCATCTGTTATCTGTTATTATCATTGATGAATTGAGTTCATTGATATTGAGAGATATTAATGACCAGTGATTTTTAATTATGTTACTTTTGGTGGTGGTGGTGGTGGTAGCAGTGTGTGTGTGTGTGTGTGTGTGTGTGTTCCTCCTTTGGGTTTTACTGGTGTGAGATTATATGTTGCCTGTGTTTTTATGGGTGTAGCTAATTTCCTTGAGTTGGTGTTTTCCTTCTATAACTTTTTGTAGGATGGGATTTGTGGACAGAAATTGTTTAAATTTGACTCTGTTGTGAAATATCTTGTTTTCTTCATCTATAATGATTGAAAATTTTGCTGGGTATCATAATCTGGGCTGGTATATGTGATTTCTTCATATCTGCAAGATGTCTGTTCAGGCCCTTCTGTCATTCAGTGAAGTTGGATGTAATACTAATAGATCTGCCTTTATATGTTACTTGGTCTTTTTCCTTTGTAGCTTTTTATATTATTTGTTCTGTATGTTTAGTGTTTTGATTACTATGTGGTGAGGGGACATTTTTTTTTCTGGTCCAGTCTATTTGGTGTTCTGTATGCTTCTTGTACCTTCATAGGCATATCCTTCTTTAGGTTGGGAAAGTTTTCTTTTATGATTTGTTGGATATATTTTACGGGTCTTTGAGTTGTGATTCTTCTCCTTCTTCTATTCCTATTTTCCTTAGGTTTGGTCTTTTCATAGTGCCCAAGATTTCCTGTTTTGTGTTGGGAATTTTTCTGATATAAAATTTTCTTTGATTGTTGACTCTGTTTCCTCATCCATATCTTATATTCTGTTGATGATGCTTGCATTTGTAGTCTTGATTTTGTTTACTTAGATTTTTCATTTCTAGAATTCCCTCAGTTTGTGTTTTCTTTATTGTTTGCTTTTTCTTGTCTTTCTTGGTATTTTTTTAACATACTTACTGATTTTTTTCTAATTTTTTGTCTGTCTTTTTCCTCGATTTCTTTAAGGGATTTTTTAAATTTCCGCCCTAAGGACCTCTATCATCTTCATAAAATTATTTTTAAAGTTATTTTCTTGTACTTCAGCTGCATTGGAATGTTCAGGTCTTGACATAGGATAGTTGGGTTCTGATGGTGCCCTTTGTGTTGCTGATTGTATTCTTACACTGGTGTTTAGGCATCTGGATTTGGGATGATTATAGGTCTAGGTGTTGGTTTCTGCTTTTGTCCTTGTTGGATGGATGTTTTGTTCCATTGTTTTACTTTTCTTCTCTGGTCTTCTGGCCTAAGTGGTGACTGACAAGTCTTTAGGTTCAGTAGGGTGTCTCCACTGAGGTTTGGGGTGGCCTTGGGTTCCTACATTTAGCCTGCCATCGGATAAAGCCGAAGTCCTCCTCAAAAGTTGTAGACCAGAATATGGAACCCAGAGAGTACTGTTCTTCTGACTGGTGGACTATACCTGGACCTATGGAGTCTGCCAGAGCTGGGGGCGGAGACTGGCTGCAGGGAGGATGATGAGGTGTGAGGGTTTGGAGCCAACTTCTTAAGTGTCTTTTTTTTTTTTACAAGGATTTAAACTTTATTCAAGATAGAATTAATAATTTAAAAAATCCTAACTAAAAGAACAATAGGAGCAAATGGTTTTAGTACAACATTGAATGTCACCTTTAAAAAAATAACTAAGATACACTCTTCATTTTATTTCATAACACAGAAACTATAGGATATTTTTTAAAAAAAATTGGAGTCACAGTTTCCCTTACCAAATTAAAAGATTCAGCAGCAAAAAACTTATAGAGCAAATAGTTCTTGTGAACAAAGACATAAACATTCAAAAAAAGAGCAAAAAGGTTGTCTAGTGTTCCAATGTGCTTCCTCCTACAGGTGCAGGCATGATTCAATCTACGTAAACCAATAAACACAATCCAACAGATAAAGACACTTAAGGATAGAAAACACATGATTATCTTTAAAAAAGATAAGGCCTTTGACAAAAATCTAACATCCATTCATGATAAGAGCCCTGAGGACAAAAGGAATATATTTCAATACAATTAAGTTACATCAAGTCCACAGCGAACGTAATTCTAAATGGAGAGGTGTTCAAAGCATTTCCACTAAAATGGTATCCATTTCTTTCACATTTTCTAATTTTGTGGCATACAGGCTTTTATAGTAAGATCTAATGATTCTCTGAATTTCC
>LOJH01002433.1:6514-25995 GCA_001685095.1 Ellobius talpinus
CCACCATGTGGTTGCTGGGAATTGAACTCAGGACCTTTGGAAGAGCAGCCAGTGGTCTTAACCTCTGAGCCATCTCTCCAGCCCTGATGATTTGGTTTTACCTTAACATATTTTATTTTGTTAAAAAAATAAATTCTAATCGTTTAAAAAACATAAAGTGACATTAGCTGCCTTCTTGGGGAAAAGAAAGAAAAGAATGGTTCCTCAATAGCTGAGGGAGCTCGGGCAGGAGGGAAAGACTCTAATGGGCATTGGGTAGCTAGCAGGGCCTAGAGAGGGGATTTGGAACACAGCCTCAGTGAGAAAGCCTCAAGATGGTCCCTACTGTCTGTGGGGCCCACACTAGCTCTGATGGAGTACCCAGGTCAGGTGGAGAACCTATAGCAATACAAAACAGCATCAGGCACCAGAAAACACAGAGGGACACACTGTAGGGCCTGGTACCAGTACAAGGGCCCAGGAGAAAGGACTGGCACTGGCAGAAGACAAGCTGAGGGCTGTGGGCTTGGTGTGTGATTTGGTTTTCTCTACAAGCCTCTCCAGAACATTACATTCATTCACTTCTTAGTCATGAGCTGAGGCTCTACCAGTGGAGCAGAAGCCAGATGAGCCAACAGGCAGTCCGCAAGCTGTATCTCCTTCATCAGCCAGGGAAGCAACCACGTCTGCTCACAGTGGCTCCGGCTCCGCATCTGACCGTGTTAAGAGCCCCTCATCTTGCTCTCCAGTAAGTCAGCTTTTGTACTCATGCCCTACTTCCCTGGTAAATCTGTTCCCTTGCTATAAAAGGAGACAGAGAGCAACCCACAGTCACCTCCTCCTGACATTCAGGGCTCTTCCCAGAAGGAAAAGCTTCAAATGCTCCGAGAGCCTGTGTCAGTCTCTAGTCTTGGCTCTTGGCGGGGCATAGGGCCTTATAGACCTTGCTTGCCCCACCGCGCCCCACAGCCAGCTGCGCTTCTCCAATGCACACTGTAAATGCCACATTTATTTGTCAGAGGCTCTCAAGCCTCTAGTAAGCACAGAATAGCAGGGCTCTCCCACATGCTGCCCTGAGCCAGCTCCTCAAGCATGCACGATGGAGCTGGTGGACAAGACCAGGTGCCCCCGGAAGCAGGCCCCCTGAAAAAACAAGTCTTCTCTGTCCATGCCCTCCCCTCCTAGCCTGTTCTGGCTTGTCAATAGAAAAGAGGGGCAGCCTGGCTCCACTGCAGCAACCCCTTCTTCGGGGGCTGCCCTCCCCGCTTTTCCCTACTCTCTGATCTCCCTGGATGTCAGAGCCATAATCCATTTGCTCTGGTCCTTCTCATGGGTGATATACAGGCTGCTTCTGTGCCTCTTGTCTGTCCAGTCAAGTTATCAGCTGGGCAGGGCAGGCCGGGCTCTGTCTGTCTTCACTCCGTAGCAAGCTCAGGACTAGGCACTTTATTGGGGATCGAGGGAGCACAGGCCTGTCCAGAGAACCACCACAGGTTCAAGTGCAGGACACCTGACTCAGCACTGACCAGCAACAGTTGTCTCCCATCCTTCTGGGCTCCTGGTAGGGCCGGAAACACCTTCAGGCTTCAATTTTCTGCAACCTTCAGGCTTCAATTTTCTGCAGCCCAGACCAATGCCTCCTATCCCAAGAGGCTTCTCTGGCTTGGCACCAGGTTCATGGTTAGGTCATGGGTGGACAACCAACACTGCTACTTCAAGGCCCGAAGGACAGCCTCCAGCTTCATGACCACAGCTAGGTCACCCTTTACCTTCAGCCGCCCACTCATATAGGCCCCCAGGGGCCGCAGTTCCCTGCACAGCAAGGCCTGTAGGTCTGCCTCAGCCATCTCCACCACCACATCAGGGATGCCATCAGGTGTTCCATGTCCCACTCTGCCTTGTCCTGTGAGGGGTAGCACTGGCATCAGTAAGAGGATACTATGTGGGGAGAGAGGTAGTACATCCCACTGGGAACAGCAAGTATTGATTAGCTCAAGTTCTAGAGCTGGGGGTGTGGCCCAGACTCAACCCCACCCTCCAGACATACAGTGGGAGTAGGCAGGCTCTAATACAGTGGCTTCAAACTTTACTGACTGTAACTGCTTGTTGCTTCTGTTTGCAAATTTATGAAGAGAATGATAATCTTGACAAGTAGGGCGCTCAGTGCAGAGCCTGGTATGCAGCAGGCCTGCTGTGTGTGAGGCTCCTGGCTACCTGACTGAGCTGTCCTGCCGATCACAGGGAAACCAAAGCCCAGGCTGTCATTATGGGTTCATTCCAATCAGGTGGGAGGAGCAGCGGATGGTCTTTAAAGGACCAAGGGCGAGGGCACAAGCAACCTGAGTGGGAAGGGAAGGATGGAGGGGACGGCCACACCTGCAGTGAGGTCCAGGAAGTAGATACTCTGGGTGCCACTAGGCAAGATGACGTTGAACTGATAGCAGGCCCCAACTTGGCTAACCAGTGCCTCTGACAGGAAGGGTTGCAGGGCAGTGAGAAGCCCCTCAGCCACAGGCTGCTTTGAGCTGGGCTCATCCCCAGCCCCAGCATGAGAGGCAGGCGGCTCCACTTCACTTATCATTTCCAAGGTGTCTACTGGGTTGGGAGGGAGACAGAGAACAGGTCAGTGTACTGTGAAGGTTGGCATCACCCCACCCCTTTGTGAAGCTGCTTCTTATGGCCCCTCATGCTCTGTATAGTTGTATCCTCTCCTAAGCTGCCTCTAGGTTCCCAGCCAACATCCCCAAAGCATGTCAAAGCGACTCTGGCCTGCAGCACCACCCTCCTTCCAGCTCCATGCAGGACTACAGCTTCTTCCCAGAGGTACTAGGGACTCTACACACACTTGCACACTTGGGCTCTTCTCCAGGCCCCCACTCCAGTCAGCTCTAGAAATGGGGTAGAATGAACCAGCTAAGCAAAAGGGACTAGAAGAAAAACTGCTATTAAGATGATCAGGTGAGCACTCCAGACGCCTTACCTGGTCCTGGGGATGGAGCACCTCCTACCACTGAGCTCATGCTTCTCCCCAGCAAGTGGAAGGCCAGCTGCTGGAGGGTGCTGTCCAGGTTGGGCACAGCTGGGCTGTCTTGGGGTGGCTGCAGCACAGCCTCCACTGCCAGCTCTACACGGTCTACCTCCAGGCCCCAAGCTCTGGTCACATCATTGATCTCTAGCTGAGGGCGGTGAGGGAAGAGATGGGAGTCATTTGATAAGGCTTCCCAGAACATCTCTGGACAACTCACTATAGCCACATATGGATATGGATGGAGGTCCCATATCCATACTAGAGAAGCTCCTAGATGGGAATCCAGCAAGAAAAGCCAGCTGCTTGGCTAGACAAGAGCTGAGTCGGGGAGGGAGGTGGAAACTCTAAGTAGAAGCAAAGGAGACCTTCTCAGCAAACCTCAAATGGAAGAGTCTAGAAAGTTCCACTTAGATTCTCAAGTATGGAGTGGGCACTGGTGAGAACTCAGGGTTCCAGGCAGCCTCTTCCTGCTCTGTTGGATTTGCTCAGAGGTGACAAGGAACCCCAGAGAGGAGTTTATAGATAGGAGGAGGCCAACCAAGCAGACTCCCTTTTGGAGAAGATACTCTTGGTGCTGTCTAGGCACTGTGCTGAGATTTGGGAGTGGAGGAGTGGTTTCACACTGCAGGTGAGAGACGAGGGGGGCTGGCCAGGGGTGTGGTGAGGGGACAAGGAGGGCTGGGGGGCAGTGGTAAGACAGAAGCAGAAGGGAGGCCTGCCTTGCAAACCCTGCCAGGGCACAGCAGGCACAGGAGAGGGAAACAGGCTGTGCAATGGAAAAGGATGGCATGGGGTGGGGCAGGCAGGCTCCTGGGGTCATGATGGCATTCACGTAGAGAGGACACATAAGGGACGAAGGGGAGGAATAACAACTATTCTCGTACTGTTAGCTCAAGGTGTCTGTGGATGGTTTTGTAAGTTTCCAAAGGATAAATGGGAGCAGGGTGCACAAACATAAGACTGGAGCATACTGCTGTGAGCCCTGGAGCTCTGCCCGGAGGCGGGTGGCAGAAAGAAATAAGGAGGCCCACGAAAGAATCCTGGACTCGGTAGGGCAGGAAACCACGCAGGGCTGGGGGCTATGAGGGTGGGGGTGGGGATCCAAAGGAGACTGTAGCTACCAGGTGCAAGAGGGGAAGGGCAGAGAAACACCTACTGGTCAGACCAGAGAGAGGTCACTGGTGACAGCCAGAGCTATCGCCTAAATCTGAGCAAAGTTCAGACTAAGGATGAAGGGAGAGGAACAGAAACTTCTGGAAGGAAGTGAAGAGGGGATGAGAGCTTGAGGAAGGAACCCCTGGGATCCTTGGGAGAGAGATGGGATCAGGCAGGGCCCAGTACAAGGAAGAGCCTCCAGCAGGGAAGCAGGAAGCACAGTGAAGCAGAGATGCATAGGGTATGAAGGTTCTGCCTGCAGTCTCTCCTGAAAGTAAAGAGGCACAGTGGGCAGAGAGTGAGGGGTGGGGGCCGCAGGAGGACAGTGTGAGGCAGAGAGAAGGAGTGGGGGCCTCAGCAGGACAGTGGAGGGTTAAGAAGCTGTTGGCCAAAATGCAACTGGGGAAGAGGCCGAGAAGTAGCAGTTAAGGAAGAGATGGGAGGGGAGTTCACAACCCTGCAGAGGGGAAAGGGAAGTGGAAAATGCATGCTTGTTTGAACAGGACTGGAGAGACACATAAGGCAGCTCCTGAGAGTTCCTTTCAGTTCTACTCTACCAGGAGATGTAGACAGGCTCTGGGCAATGGACCCTAAGGGACTCTCACATCCTATATGAACTTCTTCCAAACTGCCCCTCTCATGTCAAAGCAGTACAACTTTAAGATCAATTTTATCTTCCCAAAGATGAATTATAACAGGATGTGCTTGCATGAAGAATGTCTGGTAGCAGCGTACTACCTGAGTTGTGTAGAGTGAACACTGCATTGTGGGTAGGAGCAGATGGTCTAGTTCTGGCCCAGAAGTGCCCTTTACCATGAATGGTTCTCAGAACCAACTGGAATAATTTCTGGGCCTTAATGCCCCTCCTCTATTAAAACGGAAAATACTGGCCTCTCACAGTGAAAATGGGAAGCTGAGATGCTGTCGGGCAGGTACAAGTACTCTGTAAGCCATAAATAAAATGCTGCGCCTGGGGCCGGGGGCTTCGTGTTAGAATGTTTGTCTAGCATGCCCACAGCCCTGGATTCCATCCTCAATTGGCATTGCTACAAAACAACCAAACAACCACTGCGCCATGAGGGCCGCTGTTTGGTAGGAATTTCATTCTGCCCCAGCGGAGGGTCATGGTGATGTTGGGCAAACACTAGGCCACACAGGAGGAGAGGAAGCACAAGTTGGGTATGGGAGGGACAGACCACTGCACATGTAATAGACAGGAAAGAAGACAAATTCTAGTGTACCTAATTTTTCATACATGTATAGCTGGGGATAGGAGAAAGACTCCGGAGCCCCAAGTCTCTGTTCTGTTCTAAACAAGAAGATAAGCTCTAAACGAAAATGATCGTGCAGGAGTACCAAGCACGTGGCTGCACCCAGAGGGCCCTGATCCTCTCACACACCAGATCAGAAACTGCAGCAGGCCCAAGGCCCAGGGCTGTGGTCACAGAAGCAGTGGAGGGGAAAGCCTCAGCAGCCAGAGGCGGGGCCAAGGATTTCCACTAGAGCACTTCTTTTCAGGACATGTGTGCTCAAGTGTGTGACCCAGGTCACCTCTGCCCCTCCATGTGGGGCCTCACCTAGATTCCAGGTGGTAATAATGTTGGTACATAGCCAAGACCCAGAGTAACTCTGTCCTTGTTCAAAGTGAGCTGGCAGAGAAGGCCGGGCCCCGCTGCCAGACCCGGAGCGTGTCCTCGGAGAAGCCACGTACCAGGAGTTGGTCACCGATCTTGAGCCTCTCCATCTGGATCTCCTGCAGCGGCCTCCTGAGTAGGGCCTTGGTCATGGCGTTGTGGGCTGTCATTCGAGTAGCTGTGTTTAAGTCCTTCACAGCCATCACGGAGAGCACTGGGTCCCAGATGCGAAACTGGACATCAGCTCCCACAGATAACACAGCCCCATCCTTAGAGGCCAACTGTTTCAGAAGACCATGATAGAGATAACATTAAAAGGGCCAGGGGCTACTGGGGGCGGGGTGTCAAACTCACTGAGACTACCCAGCTTGACCCACCTGCCAGGCAGCTAGCTCCTCAAATACAAAATGGTATGTCCAAGAAAGTGGAGTCAGGTGTGGCTCAAAGCCCAGGTATACCCAAAATTCACCATGCATGACCACATTCACTCTGTGCAGGGCAACTGAGAAGCCCCTCACCTTGCAAGGAGGAACATTAAAGGCTCGGGTCCTCAGATCCACTCTCTGGAAGGAGTCAATGAAGGGCAGAAGAAGAACCATGCCAGGGCCCTGGGGGGTTCGGATCCGGCCCAGTCGAAACACGATCATCCTCTCATAGGTGGGTACAATCTGTTCATAATGGCAAAAGAAAGGGTTTGGAAGTTGCCTAGGTTGGCCAATGTCAATTGCCAGACCCCCCTCTGCCCTCCTCACTTCACCCTGCCAGTCAAATATCCTTTGGTGTGTAGGGTATGTGTGAAGGCAAACCTGGACCACTTCCTATTTTCCTTTTTCTCTGTCATGAGGTGAAGGACTTCCTGTGGTATACTGTAAGGCTCTGCTCAAACACACTGGGTCAAGACAGCAAGGGAGGACACTCCTGAAGCTGAGGGCCAAAGTGAGCCCACCTCTTAACTGTCTCCAATGGCTAGGCTATCACAGTGACAAAAAAAAAAACATGACACTTTGCTGTGCTTAGACGAGAGAACCAAGGCTCACAGACATGCTCGGTGATCACAGTCCCTTGAGGGAAAGGGCCATGGTCTGAACGCTGTTCTCAGTAACGGGCCATGTCTTAATCACTACAAGTACTGACTTGACCCAGAGAAACTTTACCTCTGTGGCCTAAAGCTAATCATGACTCATTCAGGAAACTGTTTGCTCTTGGATTAGTTGGGGAAAAGGCTTGGCTGCTCCAACAAATGCCCCGAGAAAACAGCTTCACCACCTTCAGATCCCTGGAGACCCTCAAGAAATAGTTAAATCTAAATTGAGAACTAAAGGCAAGAGAGCCCTGCATCCATGGTCATAGGGCATTTATTTTCACGGCACTGTAGAAGTAGGATCTGGATTCAGCTCAATGCTCCCTTCTAGACCACACAAACACAGAGGCTTTCTAGAGACATCACTGCCAAGGCCATGCAAAGAGAAAGGCCTGCCTGGGCTTCAGCAGGAGCTGCCAGGGGTGGAACTCAATTACAGCTGTATCTCTCATCCTTTCCCATAAGTACCACCACTTCTGTAAAATGAGGCCTGAGTTCCGCGGGGCAAGCTGTGTGCTTTTCTTTCAAATGGACCTGAGCGAAAGGGAGGATGACTTGGCAAAGTCATGTGTCTAGATTCCAGGCCTCAGAAAACTCATTTCTCCTCCTTACTGGCTCCCAAGGTGATTCTGGTTAAGTCTGGCCCTCAGTTTAGTCATCTGAAGGATGGGAGCTGTCCTGGTTTCTCCTGTAGTTGTCATAAACACTATGATCAAAGATACGTGGGGAGAAGAGTTTATTTGACATACAGGCTACAGACCATCACTGAGGGAAGCTAAAGCAGGAAACTGGGGGCAGAACTGAAGCTGAGACCTTGGGGGAATAATGGAATGACGGTTACTGTCTTTCCCCGCCTCCCCTGCTTGCTCAACTAGCTCAGGCCCAACTATCTATGGATGGTGTCACAGGGGACTGGGCCCTCCTACATTACTCAGCAATCAAAATGCCCCCAAAGACAAGGCCACTGACCGATTTGATGGAGGTAATAATCCCTCAATCGAGGTTTCCTCTTCATAGGCATGTCGACAACTTGACATGATCAGCCTTCAGAAATTGAACAACCCAGCCTTGCTTGTTTCATAGAGGTATGATAACATTTAGAGGCAAGGGGCCAAATATGGGGAACCCAGTCATCAAAACCCAAAGCTTTCACTGTGTCTCCCAACTCTCCAACAGCATTCAGTCAGCCTTACCTTCAGAGCAAACCAGCCAGAAATGGGGAAGGTGAGCAGTAGCAGCAAGAACCCCAGGAAACTGATGAGGCCGTGGCAGAGACAGGAGGGCCAGCTCTCAGGTGCATCTGGGGACAAAAGAGCAGAAGCAACCACAGACTACCAGCTGGGCCTGGCTGGGCCACTTCAAGTACAGTGTCTCCAGAGTCTGGGGTCATGTGTATGTTTTACCTGCCTTCTGCTTCAGAGGCTTCCCAAAGCTAGTTAGGGACCACACATCATAACTAACTGGTCTCAAGTGCAACACCCCACACAAGACTTTACTCTCCTAGGTAAGAGCCAGTGAATCTGTGAACACAATCCGTGTGATGTTCTTTGCTGGACAGAGCAGGGATCAGCCACCCCTTGTCTAATGTGCATTGCCCACCCAAATCTGGAAAAGAACACTCATGCTGGTGGAACTAACGCTGCGGGTGCTAACATATTCCTCTTCTACCAGAAGCATGCTTTCGTGAGGTCCTTATGGGGAAAAGGCCTCAGCTAAAAAGGATGAAACAGTCATTGTTCATCAACAAGAGTCACAGTGATAATGAAGTGTCTCACTTCCACTTTAATACCCTAAAAAGATTAATGTATATTTCAATTCAAGCTGTTTGGAGGGAAGAGCTGGGCAGATGGGGCTAAAGACAAAGATTCTAACTCCTGGAGAACCAAGAATTGAGAATGGGTGTTGAGCAGACAGCCACAGAATCTAGGGTGAGCTTGTTGTCTGCTCTCCTCCCAGCCCTAGACAAGGTGAAAAGAGACTGTTCTATCCTTCAGGGAGCACTGCCTGCAGGGCTCTCTAAATTCTGAACTCTGGCCTCTTCAGGAATTGACTCTTTGGTCAGCAACAATCCTAAGAGCAGGAGGCAGAATACTGGAATTTCATTCATCAATGGCAAATCGTTCAATGTGTTATCAATACAGGAGAACCACAGAGGGCCCAAATTCTCAAGGTCAGGTCAAAGCAGCCACAGAAGGCTCTGGAGCAAGAAAGAGGCAAAGCTTGCAGGCCTGCCTTTTTGTTCTGGGCATCTTCACCAGTACACAGGAGACACCCGGTCCCTGTGCTGCTACCCTTGGGTGATTCTTTTTCCATTTCTCTGCAGGTGTTTTTAGGTTGTTTGTGGCCTCCTCTGCCTAGGGTTCTGTTTTCTTTCTATGCATGATGGGCTATCCTGAAAATATGAACGTGAAAAGCTGAGATTCGAGAAGAATCTCAAGCTACGCTGGTTCCGAAGCTGCAGCTGGTGGCCCTAGAGAGGACAAAGCTGCAGCATCCCAACGCCTGGTCTGACACCCTCTCCACATCCTATTCCCTTCATGCTCCCTCTTCCTATAGGCAGGGAGGACAGGTCTGGGGGGTACCGGCCAGTCCCTCTGCGGTCCGCAGTGCTGCTGGGCAGCCACTCACCGGCCCCCGGCCCCACGCCGCCCGGCTCTGGGGACAAGCACCCCTTCTGCGAACCCAGAAAGCCGAAACTCGACTGCTGGAAACGATCGAAATCCCCTAAGGGCAGCGCCCGATAGCCGGACCTGCCTAACATGACTTCTGACCGGGTACACGCCCCGTGCCTCCACCGGGCGCCGGCCCTGCCCAGCCCGCGTCAGCCCCGCCCCGCTTCGCCTCGCCTCGCCTCCACCTCTTCCGGCTTCACTTGCGTCGCCAAGGACAGTGGTTGCGCAGCCGCAGGAAGCTGACCGGGTCCGCACCCGCCGTACCACAGCGCTCCCTGTGCTGGGAGGACCGAACTGCGGTGGCTGTTTGGGGACATGGCCTTGGTGCTAAACTAGAGCTTCTTGAAGGGTCCCAGCCACCTCTTTTCTGATCTTTTACCTGGCCTTAAGAAAGGAGGAGAGGAAGTTTGGCTTAAAAAAGTTTTACAGGACCCTTTTCTCCAGAATCAAGGACATGTCATTTGCCTCACAATACTCCTACGAACTCAACACACTGACAAATGTGTTTTTACCCCGATTTGGGCTTTTTCCTGGGCATAACTGGCAAATTGATCTTTTTTGTTGTTGTTCCCCACATCCCAAAAAACAGAGCCTGTCATACAGAGCACTGTACTTATTTGTTTAGTGATGGCAGATCTGAGTCTCTGCGGACAAGGTGAAGTCAATAGGCCTGAACTTTAGGATGAAAGAGAAATTCCACGTTCAGACACCTCAGGAAGCATGGCAATGTGTGGTGCTAGTGGTAATGGTGGTGCTGCTGTTGCTGCTGATGCTGGTGGTGGTGGTGCTGGTGGTGCTGGTGGTGTGGTGGTGGTGGAGGTGATAGTGGTGTTGGTGATGGTGATGGTGGTGGAGGTGATGGTGGTGACGGTGGTGGAGGTGATGGTGGTGGCGGTGGTGGTGGTGGCAGTGGTGGTGGTGGCAGTGGTGGAGGTGGTGGCGGTGGTGGAGGTGATGGTGGTGGCAATGGTGGTGGTAGGGGTGGATGTAGCACAGAGGTATAAGATGGCAGAGTTATCACAGGATTGTATCAGTTGATTCAGGTATTTGAATTAACTTGTCTTTTCATGGCTTTAGAACGCCCAAATGAAAGGAGCAAATGTACTCCAATGGGATGTTGGGGAGGCTGTCAGGAGGCCATTTTATAAAACCAGCCAAAAATGAAGCTTTCCCAATCTTGCCTCCCGAGATCCCTGCCATAGCCCATTTCTAAGTCCCTCTGCCTATGACTGCTGTGCTGGCTAATTTGATGTCAACTTGACATAGGCTAGAGTCATTTGACAGGAAGGAACTCCATTTGAAAAAAATGACTCCATAAGATTGGGCTGTAGGCAAACTGTAGACATTTTCTTAATTGATGTAGAAGAGCCCATCCCATTGTAAGTTCTATAAGAAAGTAGGCTGAGCAAGCCATGGGGAGCAAGCCAGTAAACAAAACCCCTCCATGGACTCTGCATCAGGTCCTACCTTTAGGATGTCACCCTGTTTGAGTCTCTGTCCTGTCTTCCTTCATTGATGGACTACAATGTGACAATGTAAGCAGATTAGACCCCTTTCCTCTCCAACTTGCTTTTTGGTCATGGTGTTTCATCACAACAATAAAAGGACAAGTTGGTACCAGGAGTGGAGTTTTAGTTAATTCCAGATGTAGTCAAGTTGATGACCAAGAATAGCCATCACAATTCCACCCCTTGTCAACTTGAGATACAATCATGTCTCCTTATGTTTTGATTAATTCCCAAATAAAAACAATAACGGGTCATAATAATGCCTAAACATAATATAACTATCCCATGTACAATTGCAAACACATTATATATTTAACAATGTAATAACCTAACATAACTATTCCTCATACAACTGCAAATGCATTATAAATTTAGAATAGGTGACAATGTCCCTGAGGGACATTCTTTTAGTATTTAGAACTTAAATATAATCATTGATATTCTCTTAATTGATGTTAACATAATCACATGATAAAGAAATTGAGGAAAGAAAACACAACTATTTGTATAAAAATATTTTTAACAAAATATTACAGAAACAACTGTCCATTACGCTTGACTGTTCTTGGTTTGATGGCCTAATTTTAAAGGCCAAGAAATACAGGTCAGCCTGAAGGTATGGGCCATTTTCAAGGCTTCTCATAGTCTCTAGGATGTTGTGTCTCCCTTTAGCCCCTCCCTCATCCCAACTCTTAAGTTTACAAAAGCAGGGACCTGTCATCATCCCTTTTGATCTCTTTCATATAGGAACACAACATAGGATGGACGTACACAGGGCCAGAAAAATGGGTGGGAATAGATTGAAGTTGGAAGCCAAAGGCACCGGCCAGTGAGACTACCTACAGGTGTGCCTTTCCCTCTCCCACTGGGTTCTGAACTCCTTTTCCCTCAGAGCTAGCTTTCTGTCTTCTCGCTCTCTCCCCTGCTTCTGGCCATTTCTTCCCTCTGCCTCCCTGCTCTCCACCGTTCACCAAACCCGCCCTCTCTCAAGGCTTCATCCTGTTCTGTCGTTCACCAATTTCCTCCCACCTGACTCAGGTCCTCCTTTGCATCCCACAGCCACTACTCATAAGCCTCCTGTCTCAAGGTCATCAGAGAGACACAGCTGACACTATGTCCCGAAACCTTCACCAGCATTCGGATCATATATAGAACTGGTCAGTCTTCCGCCTTATGATTAATCTCCTCCTCTCGGGGATCGTTTTTCAGGAGTTCCAGCTCAGATCTGAAAATAGTCCTCCTTTCCAGATTCTCGCCTCTCTTTAAAGTGTCTCCGCAACCCTGAATCCCGGCACTTTCTACTGCGTGTTCCATTCCCAGCTGAGGGATGCCTTTCCAGGCAGACCCATCCCAATACTGGGTCGAAGTCTCTATTTGGGGTAACTTGGTGGATCTCTCAAAGAGGGGTTTATTTCTTAATAAAGAAAGAGTCTCTCAAAGAGGGGTTCTTAACTAGGGAGGCACAGAGCTGTGAGGTGAGCTGAATAGCTCACAGACAGATCTGGAACAGGGGAGTGCCTCTATAGCCAGCCAGGTAGCTCTCCACCTCTCCTAGCGTGCATAACGTGTGTGGCAGGATCTTCCGTCGTTGAGCAGTCAAACTCGCGATCTTTCTGCCACAGAGTCATGCCACCACGCTGGGCTTGTTTGTTTGCGTATTTGGTTAACCTTTCTGGTTCTACCCGAGGTGGCTCCATAGCTCCCTACTCTTTCTCTTCTAACTCCCGAAGGGAGTTCAAAAACTAGTCCCTCCGCCCCTAGACCCGCCCCAGCCATGTCTCACTTCCTCTCGGGAGGCGGGCCCTCAGCGGGTACCTCCCCGCTGGCCAGCTCAGGCTGCTCAGTTTTTTGCCTCAAGTCTGGGACTCCTCTCCCGCCCTCACAAACCCGTTCCAGAAATCGAAACTGCACCAGTTTCCATGCAGAAGGCGCCCGCGTCCTCTGGATCTCCCTGCCTCCAACAGGACCCCACCCTGGCCCCCACGCCCACCATGCCTCCTCCGGAGGACCCCTCCGAAGACCATGAACACAACCAAAGCCCCGCGGAGGTACTACTGGGTTAGGAGATGAAGGATTGTTAGGATTTTGTTTATTTACTTTAATGGTGGAGTTGAGAATGAAGGTTTTTATAGAGAAGGTAACTTAGTGTCCTAGAGAGACACACCAAGGTCCTGACCCTCCTCTCTGGGCAGTGGTAGGACAGATAGCATAGACTAAAAAGAGGAACCCGGATGAGTTAGGAGAGCCATGGGTATAGTTGGATTGTAATGAGATGGGCCACTCCTACCCCCCAGGAGCCTTGTCTTTTAGCTCCTACCTCAGATGAAAATCGACCAGGGAGATGGCCAGGGCAGGAGTCTCCTTTGCCATAGCCTGGAGCTAAAGGCATGCACCAAACATGACAAAATCATTTACACCCCCTCCCCCCAGCTGTGGTAGCATATGCCAGGAGCAACAGTACTTGAGATATAGGTGCTGGAGGGAGGTGATAAGTTCCAGGCCTGCCTGGTCTACAAAGAGAGTTCAAGACTGCTAAGGGCGACACAGCAAGACCCTGTTTCAAAACAATACAACAGAAATAGACAAAACTTGGCCCCGACCAAAGTGCTTTCTTGACTAAAACCAAGGCACCATGTCCCGAAACCTTCACCAGCATTCGGATCATATATAGAACTGGTCAGTCTTCCGCCTTATGATTAATCTCCTCCTCTCGGGGATCGTTTTGATTTTCATAGATTTATTTTATTTTATGAATATGAAGTTTAGGGATATTTCGTTTTTCTTTCCCTCAGGCAGGGCCTCACTATATAGTCTTAGCAGGGCTGGAGCTCACCGTATAAACCAGGCTGGCTTCAAACTCAGAGACCACCTGTCTTTACCTTGAGAGTACAAGGAGCAAAGGTGTGTGCCACCATGCCTGCTCATGTGGCTTCTAAGGAAGCCTAGTTCTTGGTTCTCCCTGAAGTTTTACCTCAACTTGTCATACTTATCTCTAAAGAAAAACCTCTATCTCTTTATTATTTTTCCTTTCCCCTTCATAAAAGCTCAAATAAGGCCATATTGCCATAACATTTTAATTTTTAGCATTCTGTAAGGATTAACAATACTAGTTAACATTTATGGGTATTTCTCATGTGCCAGGCACTGTACTGAGCACTTTGTGCCCTTTAAACAATAGCTATAATTTCTGTTTCTATGAATTTAACTAGTCTAATATTTCATATAAATGGAATTTCACAATATTTCTCACTTCATGGCATATTTCACTTACCATAATGTTCATCCATATTGTTGCATGTAATCAGAATTTAATTCCTTTTAAAGGTTGAATAATATTCCATTATATGCGCAGACACATTTTGCTCATAAATTCATGTGCTAATCAGCACTTGGGTCACTGTGACTCTTGTGGTTAGTGCTGCTGGACACATTTGTATATAAATATCTGCTTGGAATTTTCCCCCAGTTCTTCTGGGTGTATATGAAAGGTGGAAGTTCTGATCATATAGTAGTTCTATGTCTAACTTTTGACGACCACCCCCGGCAGTTGTGTGAGGTAGGTACGTTAGTGTATTATCTGATTTCCAAACTTGAGTTCTTTGAATGCAAAGGTGTATCCAGACTTCTATCTCAGGGCCTATTAGTGAGGTTAGTGGTATGTAGATAGGTGCCCGGTAAATTGTGCAGTGAGAGCTGCAAAGCCTGAGTAAATGAAGAACTGGGGTGCCGATAATCCAGAGCATGATCCAATGACTCCCTAGAATGGAATGCGAGGTCCTACCAATTCTAGCTTCCAGCTCAAGGGATGGGATGGGCCGGCAGTGGGGGAATTCTGGGCTTTCTGTAGGCCTCATTTCTCTTTTTGGTTCACCAGCAAACCTTGAAGGAGGAATTCCAGTTTCTGCGTTGCCTGGGCTGCCAGGCCCAAGCCAAGTGCCCCAAGCTGCTTCCTTGTCTGCACACGCTGTGCTCCGGATGCCTGGAGGCACGGGGCTTTCAGTGCCCTATCTGCCAGGCGCCGGGAGCCCACCCTCCGGCGGAAGCCCTGGATAACGTGTTCTTCGAGAGCCTGCAGCGGCGCCTGGCGGTGTTCCGGCAGATCGTGGATGTGCAGGCTGCGTGCACCCGCTGCAAAGAGTCGGCTGACTTCTGGTGTTTCGAGTGTGAGCAGCTCATGTGCAACAAGTGCTTCGAGGCGCACCAGTGGTACCTCAAGCACGAGGCCCGGCCCCTGGCCGAGCTCCGCGACAACTCAGTTCGCGAATTCCTCGACGGTACGCGCAAGTCCAACATCTTCTGCTCCAACACCAACCATCGCACCCCTGCGCAGACCAAGTGAGTGGAGCATCCTGGAGCCAGGGGTGGGAGTTTCAGGGAGCCTCGTCACTCAAAAGGGGGTCTCCTGGCTTGTGGTCGCTCCTAATGTCCCTCTGAAATATATAGTCCTGCAGTCATTCTTTCGCCCTTACCTAGTATGTGTCTTTAGGACAAAATTTTTCAGAGCGCCATTGCAAGTGAGGTGTAAAAACAGTACATTTTAGTACATGCCACAGAATTTTAAATGTTTTAAGAGTGGACTCTTCTTCAGGGGTCCCAGGGAATCTCAGTAAGGCTGGATGTTAAGATAAGGGGCAGGTAAATGGTGTCTGGAAAGTTGAAACTGTATCATAGGGGAGTGCTGTCTGAAAATGTCTATATGGAAAGAACAAAGAAAAAGAAAAGAGAAATTCACTTACAATTATTTTTCGTTAAATAGCATATTTTAATTTCATGTTTATATAGAGAATATATTTATATGGCTCACAAACAAAATCTGTACTAAATAAAAGTGCCATCTCTAGTTCATTCCCATCTGCTTAGTTTTCAACACTTCCCCTCCTCCACAGAGCAGCTGCCATTACTGTTTTTGAATGCTTGTAAGTTTCTTTGTGAATATACATGCAGGTAGGGTAACTTTATAAGGGCTTGTTTCTGCTTTTTTAGCCAATAAGGTAGTATATGATAAATGAACTTTTGACACTCAGAAGTAGATTGCTTGCATATGGTTCTGCCTGATAGGGCTAGTAGTTCTTGGAAAATCAATAGGCAACAGAAAGCATTTCCTCATTTGGGACAGACACCCCTTTAACCTACAGACTCTGTACTGCAGGAGCTCGCTTCCTGCCCAGACTCTCAGAGGAGTGCTGCCCCCTGCTGGGTTCCTCAGAGTACCCTGCCACTTAATTTGAGTTTCACTGTGTTAAGATCAAAAGGCTTTTCTGTCTGTTTATTGGCCCTGGTATTTCTTCCTTTGTGAATTGCCGGTTTGGAGTCCTGTTTGCTTTGCCATTGAGGAGTTTGTCCCCCTGTAAGAATCTGCTGTGGTGTTATTTCACTTAGTAGGTGGTATTGTATTTAAGAATACCTCTTTAGTTTTAGCAATTATCAGTCCCTCTCTCTTGAGGGTGTATGGTTTTGAAGCAGACCAAGGAAGAGCTCATGCCTATAATCTCTATATGTTCTATGGTCTTTCGATATGAGAAATTAAATGAACGTCTTTTTTTAACTGAATTTTGGTTCTTAGGAGGAATAACTCAACTTAGATATTGATATACTATTAATTTCATTCCTAGCTAGGTTATATTTCAGATTATTTTAATTAGGCTATTCTCTGTAACCGTAAGTATAATCAACTTAGTATGATGTATGTATGGTTTCTGAGTTAGGTTTTCTTGTCTGTTTTATACTAATCTCTTTAATTTGTAATCTCTCATTTCTTTGAGCATGATAATGCAATCCTTCATAATAGAGGGGATGATTGATCCCCCCCAGTTCCCCAGAGAAGTGCTCATTTTCCTGCAAACTCTAAACCACTTCAAGATTACTCATAAGCCAGGCTATCTTTAATACCAGCACTAGGGTAGCAGAGGCAGGCAGATCTTGGTGAGTTTGAGGACAGTTTAGTCCACATAGCAAGTTCCAGGCTAGCTAGTGCTACATAGTAAGACCTTGACTCTTAAAAATGTACTTATAGCCAGGCAATGGTGGTGCATACCTTTAATCCCAGCACTCGGGAGGCAGAAGCAGGCAGATCTCTGTGATTTTGAGGTCAGCCTGGTCTACGGAGTAAGTTCCAGGACAGCCGGGGCTACACAGAGAAACCCTGTTTTGAAAAGAATAAAAAATAAATTAAAAAAGTGTGATGGGATCAGAAGCCCTGCAGAAAGTCTCCAAGACAAGGAGCTGGAATGGCTGGCAATGGGTGATGGGTGACAGAAAGGCAGCTCCGAGCGGGAGCTACTGACATCCAATAGCAAAGCTGTGACAGAGCAGGGAGACCTGGACTGCTGCTGAGGGGCCAGGCTGATGGTTGCGCTTAGCATTGGGACAGTAGTGAGCAACCCAGGTGCCTTCTCCTGGCCCTCGTTAACCCTCTGGGAGAAGCTACCTAAGCTTTTAGTGCATTGTGTCTTCTTGAGGCTAATGGTGTTACTGAGATTGATGTCTGGTCAGGGAGGAGCACCACCGGATGGGGGAGGAGCATCGTCGCATGGGGGAGGAGCACCGCTGCATGGCAGAAGACAGACTGCTGCCAGCAGGTGGCCAACATTGCAGAAAGAATAGTAAATGACTCCTTCCTCAGTTTTTAAAATATACTTACCCAGGAAACTTGGCTTCAGACCCAGTAATAACTGCACTCCATTTGGTAGGATGCTATGTGTATAAAAGAGATTCTTCCACACACCTGGCCATTGTGATGTATCAGAGGAAAAAAAACAAAGAATTTAAAATAACTCAAGGTAAGATATGGGTTAGGGTGTTAGTCCCTGGAAAGGCTGAACTCTCTGCTCCAGCGATGGCATTGGGCTTAGCTGCTCAGAGATGGGGCATGGAGACTCTGGACAGTGTGGAAGAATGAGAGACTTAATGGTAACAGGCTTTTCTCATTGATTCCTAACTCATAAAATTGCACTAACTGGAACCACATCTGTCTGTCTGTCCCTCCGCCACTGAATAATCGTTTAGGGAGGCAGCAGTTTACTTCGTGCTGGGCAATGAAACAGCTGTTGCCGAGCAAATGAGAATTGGTGTCTTTGAGGCCTGAAGGCTGTGCTGAGCACACACTGAAGAGTGCTCCCTGGTGAGGAGGCATAGGCCCCAGGAGACAGTTTCAGATACGGGGCCAGGCAGGTTGAAGGAGGAAGACCTTGTATCTGACTGTGAGGAGATTTAGAGGCAGTTTTTAAATCATACTTGGAGAAGTTTGTTGAGTTCCATGAGAAAGAGTGTAAAAATGAGTGAGAAATGAGAGTCTTCTGGAGTGTAAAATGGTTGAGAGCTCATATTATAAACCCGGAAAAGTGGTCTGGCGCCTGACCCCCAGCCTGATTAGATAGTAGATTGTGTCACCAGGAAGGTCTCTGTGTTTCTGTGGCCTGGCTTTCTGCCAAGGCCACTCCATTTACAAAGGGCTCTTTCCCCAGGGTTGCCAGAGTATTTCAAGGGCTAGGGGGGTTACATACAGTGAGCCTTGAGTTCTGGGGGACAACACATTCAAAGCTGAGTTTCAGAATTATCACCGAGTGCTCTGTTTGAAAAGCTTCTCAGAATGCTAGGGGCCATGCAGCTTGGCCTATGCCAAAGTCACACTTTCTTAAAGTTCATGGGTGTATCCTCCTTAAAAGGAAATCTGATTCCTTACTGGTGTTAGGGGGGAAATACCTTCAATGTGTCTCAGAAAAATGGCTACTGCAAAGGAATCAAAGAAAAAAAATGTCAGGTATGGACAGAAACAAGGGCAATGGACAGATTTGTAGCCGGTATCATGTAAAGCCCCAGAACTGAGAGTTCTGAGCTAATTCCACCTTCCTTCCTGCTGTGGTAGAGCACCAGCCCATCTTCTGAGTCTTAATCCTGTGATGTCTTAATCCTGAACCACCTGCTAAGACTGTTTCCACTGCCCAAAGGAGATGGAAATGGAAGGTCAAGGAGTTTGTAAGAACCAACCTAGAAGGAGGGCTCAGCGCACCCAGGGACAGAACTGGATGAAGGACTCCTGGCTGCAGACTGCCTCTCCTGCCCTGCTGGCCTCCCCCTTCCCGCTGCCTGTCGCTAGCAGAAGGACCCTGCAGGTTGCTTATTTAGAGCTCAGAGTGTGCTTTCCTTTAGAACTGTTCTGTTAAAAGGAAGCATGCTGTTAAAGCAATGTAAAGTTTCATTTTCCTTGAGTTTAACAGAAAAACAAATTAGTCTTGCCAACTTCAAAGTATGTTTAGGGCCTGGGGATGCAGCTCAGTGGTAGAATATCTGCTGAGTTCTGTGAGGTCCAGAGCATCTGCTGAGTTCTGTGAGGTCCTGGGTTTGATCCCCAGTCACCATAAAGGGAAGAAAAAAGACAGGAGAGAGAGAGAGAGAGAGAGAGAGAGAGAGAGAGAGAGAGAGAGA
>LOJH01002433.1:26059-42976 GCA_001685095.1 Ellobius talpinus
AGAGAGAGAGAGAGAGAGAGAGAGAGAGAGAGAGAGAGAGAGGAGAAGAGAGAGGAGAAACACCACCCTTCCAAAAAGATTCCTCTAAGATCATCTTTTTAAACCTCATTGCCTAGACTTTAAAAAATTAAAAATTATCAGAGGGGCTGAGAAGATGACCCAGTGGGTAAGAGCACTGGCTCCCAAGCCTGTTGACCTAAGTTTGATCCCATAAGCCACATGGTAGGAAGAGAGAAATGACTCTTGCAAGTTGGCAAGTTGTCTGATCTCCACAATAAGCTATTTGGTTGAGCTCTTGACTGAAGAAACGTTGCCAGTAAATATTTTCCTTCAAGGAGGACTTCTGTGTTCCAGGACATTTTCTTAATTAGTGGTCGATGTGGGAGGACCCTGAGTTCTATAAGAAGGCAGGCTGAACAAGGCAGAGGAAGCCAGTAAACAGCACCCTCCATGGCCTCTGCATCAGCTCCTGCCTCCGGGTTCCTGCCCTGTTTGAGTTTCTGTCCTAACTTCCTCCTGTGATGAACAGTGCTGTGGAAGTGTGGGCAGAATGAGCCCTGTCCCCCCGGATTGCTTTGGTCATTGTGTTTCACCACAGCAATAGAAACCTGAGACCTCTGAGCTGTCTTGACAGTGAGCATTTTGTATCAGGTTATTCGGGAACTTGCCAGATTCCATCAATCTCAAACTTCAGGGACATTTTCCTACATTGCTCTGCTTTCTCCTCACTTTCTGACTTCTTACCTTTTTCTTGCTCTGCTACCACAAATCTCACGCCTTTTAGTTTGTTTTTCAGTGTTTTTTTAAATTAATAACCTAACAGTATCACTACACTTTAAAGGAAACTTACTTAACATCATTTGAGTGGATAACCAACATTAGAACTACCATATACAGGCAAAGCCACATGATAGTCATTTTTATAGCTTACTTGATAACTCCAGAATTGCTCGTGTTACATAGGGAATCATTGTCTATTTTGTATAGCACCAAATTCTGTTAATGTTTAATGATGAATTTTGGTCATTGAATTTTGTAACAAATTTCTGACATGGCATATCTTACACTTTGGAAATATTCTGCCAAAGCTGTTAAGGGTAGTATGGCATTCAAGATGGGCATAAGTAAATGGCAGAGTTGGCTGTTTGTATATATTGCTTATCCAATAGAGTGGCATGCTGTTATCTTTCTCTCTTATTGAATATCCTTTTAACTCATGGCCTTAACTGATTATTTTGGATATTCTTTTTTTCTTTCTTTTTTATCTTTTTGGTTTTTTGAGACAAGGTTTCTCTGTAGCTTTAGAGCCTGTCCTAGAACTAGTTCTTCAGGCTGGTCTTGAACTTGTGTGTATATGTACATGCCTATGTGTACATGACTGTGCATGCTTGTGTGTATGTGTCTTTGGCTGTGTGTGTGCATGACTGTGTGTGTGTTTGTAGACTGGAAGTTGATGTTAGTGTCTTCTTCAGTTGCTTTCCACCTTACTTTTTGAGACAGAGTCATGGATTCTGGGCCTCCCTAGTTCAGCCAGACTGACAGGCTGCAAACTCCAGGGATCCACCTTTGTCTGCCTCCACCATGCCTTGTTTTTTATGTGAGTTCTCGGAATCCAAACTCAGGCCCCTTACTTGTGCAGTAAGCACTTTACCAACTAAGCAATCTTCCCAGCCCCCAAATGTATCTTCTTTCTTGCAACATTTTTAAAGATTTATTTATGGATTATGTAGACGGTGTTCTGCCTGCATGTATCCCTGCAGGCCAGAAGAGGGCACCAGATCTTATTACAGATAGTTGTGAGCCACCAGTCTTGGTGCCTTCTTCCTGCTCCCCATGCCAGGACATTGACTGATTCATTGTGTGCTTGTGCCTCTGTGCATTTGCCACAGCACAGATGTGGAGGTCAGAGGTCATCCCAAAGAGGTTGGGTTTTTTTTCTTTGCCACGTGGGTCCTAGAGCTCTAACTTGGTGGTCAGGTTTGATAGCTCCCACCTTTATCTGCTGAGCCATCTCACTGGCCCCACTTTTCTGCTTTATAGACTTACTTCTAATGAGTTTTTTTGTTATTTTCTTCATATAAAGCGTACATATTTCTTGCTAGTATGCTTAAGTATTTTGTAACAATTTTGAACTATTGTTGTGAATGGAACCCCCACCCACCCCGATTTGTTTCTATTTCCTTTGATGAAACAGAATTAAGTGCTGTCTCTCTCTCCCTCTCTCCCTTCTTCTGTCTTCTCCCCCTCTCTTCCTCTTCTACCTTCTCCTTCTCCATCTCCTTTCTCTCTCACTCTTTCAGTTCTGGTGTAATACAGTCATTTTGCTGAGTAATTTCTTGTTGACTCAGTAGTTTTTTAGTTAATTCTTTTGTATATTCTGGGAGGAAGTAACTGGCCTTTTGCCCTTCTGGAGACACAACTCTCTGTCTTGACTAAATCTAGGTTCTTGGCACAGAACCCTGTGTAGATGCCCATCTCACCTCTGCCTATTTCATAGTGCCAAGCACATAGTACGGGCTCAGTGAGTGTCCCTCCGACATGGGGGAAGGAACCACTTGGCTAAGATGATCATTCCTGAATGATGGATTGACCCCGATTCCGGGTCTACCCGTAACCTTCTCAGAGAGTTAGGGGCTTTGGAAGTTGTGACCTGCAAGTGGCATTGGCCTGAGGTACAGCCCTCTGCTCCATTGCTGCTCCAGTCTGGCTCTTGCTAGGTTACAGGAGACTCCACGCATGTTTGCAGCCCGTGCTCTTCCCACACTCTGGGCTCTCTGGGAATCCTTTGCTGTCTTGGAATAAGCCTCCATCGAGTGCGGAGGCACCATCACTTTGAGTGGTCTGGGGAGGGTGAAAGCTGGTGAGGCAGAGGACCAGGGTCTAACCAGCAGCTCTGTTGATAATTCTGGGTCATGTTGATCTTGGTAACTGAGGCCAAAGTGACCCCAAGTAAGACCTTTCCCCAGAACTCAAATGAGCTTTTTCTTAACATCAGGGGTGAGAGTAAATTCTGAAATATCTTTGGAGAAGTAGCTGAAAGTGTGTTTCCTGGGAACTTTTTTTTTTTTCCCTGGGAACTTTTGAAGCAACAGCCTTACAATGGTTAATAGTGTGGACCTGGCTCCTGCATTAATTTCCTGTTGCTGCTATGACGAATCTCCACATGCTCAGAGGTTTACAACAATACAGATCCCTTGTCTTGTCTCTCTGGACTTCAAATGTTTGAAATGGGTCTGAGACGAAATCAAAGTGGCAGCAGAGCCTGACTCCCTTCACAGACTTGAGAGAATCTGTTCTGGCTTCTGTGCTGCCCATATTCCCTGGTACACATTCCCATCCATCTCCAAAGCCAACAGGAGAGCGTCACTCCAGCCTCTCTCCCATCAGCTTCTCTCTCTCGCTTTCCCGCTGCCCTTCTTTCTTTTATGAGAATTGTTGATTACACCCAGATAACTCAGGATAATCTCTCAATCTTAAAATTCTTTTTAAACAATCTTTTCTAAAGGTTTATTTATTTGTGTTTTTGCCTGCATGTATGCATGCACATGTGTGCTTGGGGCCCACAGAGGTAAGAAGAGAACATCAGATCTGGAACAGGACTTACATATGTTGTGAGTCACCGTGTGGGTGCTGGGAATCAAACTGGGGAACTCTGGAAGAGCACCAAGTGCTCTAAACTTCTGAGCCATCTCTGCAGCTCCTATAACCTCAAGTTTCTTAATTTAATCACACCTTTTGGTTTTAGAGACAGGGTTTATCTGTGTGGCTTTGGTGCCTGTCCTGGAACTCATGCTGTAGACCAGGTTAGCCTTGAACTCACAGAGATCTGCCTGCCTCTGCCTCCCAAGTGCCAGGATTAAAGGCGTGCACCACCACCACCCACTTTAATCGCACATTTAAAGTCCTTTCACTTTGTAACATATTAAAAAATTAGATAGAATGGCTACAGAAAATGCTGTGAAAGTTTCAGTTAGCCTATATATTAAATTGACTAATAAAAACTACATTTATTTATCATATACACCATGATGCTGTGATATATCTTGTAGAACTGGAAAAATTCAACTAATTAGAATATCCATGACATCAGATATTTACCATTAATTAATATGTTTACATGCATAAAATATTAAGATAGAGATATATATTCTTTGATCTAGCAATCTATTATTTGTATTCTGCTTCATAGAGAGAAAGGCACCCATACATTAGGCTGCCTAACATGATGTTATGCTATTAAATCACCATTCACACCAGTCAAAAATTAAAAGGGAGAGAGAAGAAAGGCAGAAAGAAAATGCACAAACAGGAAATCACGTGTTTGTGAAAAGGGAGCCTGTTGAACCAAACAATTATATTTAATAGCTATAAAGGAGCTATTAAAAAAAATTAGGTTTGTCCCTATGGACCTAAAGGAATGTCCTGAATGAAAGAGTAGAGAAGGAAGTTACCAGGTACTTGTAGTATGGTTTTATTTTTTAAGTACAAACATTAGCCCAGCACTTTGCTTAGCTATAAGTCTTAGTTTCTTCAGCTGTGAAAAGAGAATAGTAAAAGTACCCGGCCAGTGCTTGCAAAGGTGGAGTGACAGGCACGGCAGGTGCTTCGCAGTTTGGATGTGGAGAGGTAGGAGGAAGAAACCATCCCATGCTCAGCTGAGGCCTGAGTGGGCAGGCCGGGGTCAGAGCTAGAGTTAGGGGATGTTGTTAGGGGATGCTAAGAAGTGGTGGGCCAGGCAGGCTGTTCGGTGGTGGTGCATGCCTGTAATCCCAGCACTTGGGAAGCAGAGGCAGGCAAATATCAATGAGTTTGAGGGCAGTCTGGTCTACAAAGTGAGTTCCAGGACAGCCAGCACTGTTACACAGTGAGAGAAACACTATTTTGAAAAACCAAAAAGAAAAAAAAGAAAGAAAGAAAGAGGAAGGAATGACAGAAAGAAAGTGGTTTGTTTGTTTTTTGTATGTGTCTGCATTGCTACATAAGTAGAGGAATTGTTACTGTGGTCGGGTTTTTTCTTAACTTTTTTAAAAAAATGTGTGTTTGTGGGGGGTGCACGTGTGCTATGGCACGCATGTAGAGGTCAGAGCACAGTTTGCAGACGTCGGTTGTGTCTTTCCACCATATAGGTTCTGGGGAATCAAACTCGGTTGTCAGGCTTGCCTGTGATCGCCTTTACTCCCTGAACTTGCTGGCCCTGTAGTAGCTTTTTATTGTCTTGTATTTTATGGATAGATCCGGTATCATAACCATGGCCATAGTCACTGAGTAGGGAAAAACATAAGCTGAGAAATAGCATGTCTTAAGTGGTCTCATGTATCCTCAGCATCTACTGCCGAGGCTGCGCCAAGCCTCTGTGTTGCACATGTGCACTCCTGGACCGCAGCCACGGCGATCTCCAGTGCGACATTGGCGAGGAAATCCAGCAGTGGCATGAGGAACTGGGCACCATGACGCATGCGCTGCAGGAGCAGGAAAGGACCTTCGACAGTGCTCACTCGCAGATGCACTCGGCCATAGGCCAGCTGGAGCACGCACGCACAGACGCTGAGGAGCGAATCCGCTCCCGCGTTCGCCAAGTGGTAGAGCACGTGCAGGCACAGGAGCGGGAACTGCTTGAGGCGGTGAATGCACGCTACCAGCGCGACTACCAGGAAATAGCTGGTCAGCTGGGCCACCTGGAAGCTGTGCTGCAGCGCATCCGCACTGGTGAGGCGCTGGTCAAGAGGATGAAGCTCTATGCCTCCGACCAGGAGGTGCTGGACATGCACGGCTTTCTGCGCAGGGCACTCTGCCGCCTGCGCCAGGAGGAGCCCCAGAACCAGCAAGTCCAGCTGCGCACCAGCGGCTTCGAGGAGTTCAAGATGTGTTTGCAGGACCTCATCTCCTGCATCACCCCAAGGACGGGTAAGTGCTGAGGCCACACTTATGGGCAGCTGGTTTGACATTTAAAAGTCCCATGCTTCACTGCTGCCCCTAGGGGACGGCAAGACAGAAAAGATGATCTCTGTTTGGTAGATGAAAGAGAACTATCAAGTCTTATGTTCCATAGGACATAATAAAAGGAAAGGATGACTTGCTGTGGCAGGCACCCAGAGGAGGCACTTTGCTAACTTATACAACTCTGTGGAATAGATGTGACTTTGTCAACCTTGAGAAATGTGGAAATTGAGAAGCTACTGAGCTGAGAACCAGATGTGGTATCATTGCAGCACACTCTAGGGGTCTCCTAAGTCCCCTCACCCAGGAAAAGAGAAATCAACTGGGATGTAAGGTTAGGAGAGAAGGGGGCTCAGAAAGCCTAGCAGTGAGGTACTTGGTCCGACCAAAAGGAAGAACTCTCCTAGAATGAAGCAGCCAGCTGCCGGTCTCTAGGTCCTTACTGGTACTAGGCTCTTATGATACAGAAGTGGAAGACCAGCTCATCCCTCAAAAGTTGTCCCGTCCAATTGGGAGAGGATCCTGTGCCACATAGCTTAGACACAAGCTTGGCTCTGAATCAGAATCCTGGAGCTGTTTCCTGTATGAGCTCGTGGCATTAAGGGGTTTTCACAACAAAGACCACGGGTGCACATGTACACCATCAGGGTTTTTATTGAAAGCTTTTAGAAGTTCAACTTGGAGCAGCTATGAGGGCTACCTGTACTGGCTCCTGGCAGGTTCCAAGAATAAAAGCTTCCTCCTGGCACTGGTGGCTATGAGTTCGTAAAGGTGCGGTCCTAGAGTGGAGATGCACTTGGGATTTAGAGTCAAAGTGCTACCTTCCCCTCTGTTCTCCCTGGATTCGTGCCTACAGCAGTCAACTCCAGTCTCTCTGTAGAGACATGCTCGATGGTGAATACCCAGGAAAAGCAGCAAGGACCTCCTCCCTGTCACTGTCCCAGCCCAGAATTCTCCTTACTAGACTGCCCTCATGCTTTCTCTGTTTTGTTTTGTTTTCTAGATGCAGCTGTAGCCGGGAGAGCCAGCCCAAAGGCAGCCAGCACTCCCAAGGACTCTTTTGACCTCAAGCAGGTGAGAGGGGGTTTGATGTGTGAGGAGAGGTGGTAGACAAGGAGTTGGGAGTCATGACAGCAGGGAGAGTGCCTGAGAGGGGACAGCCAATGACTGGACTGGAGCTCTCAAGAGGAGAGTGTTAAGGAAAGCTTAAGGAAGGGCTGGCTAGCTGGTGAGGGTTCCTGAATGCCTGAGTAGCTCTTGATGGGCCATGAGCTACTTCAGGAGGGATCAGATCCGGAGGTGGACAGGAGGTGAAGGAAATAAATGTAAACAATGGCTCTGTTGTATGTGGCACAGGACATCCCTGAAGCTCATACTGAATGTACGAGCCATTTTTTTGAGGCTAGCATAGGTGAACCTCTTCCCCCACCCACATGATTCTTGGATTTAAGGCTAGGCATCAAGAGCTTAATCCCACAGATTCCAGGGCCATCATATACCTAAAAGCTCTAGTTTCTCGAGGTGGGAAGACATCCTTAGGTATTCTCATGTTGGTATTCCCTCTGCTGCACCCTTGACTTCATACACACACATGCCTTTGGGGACAGGAAACCCATTCATTCTTGAGGTGGTGCCCCCTCCTCTGATTGCTCTGACTTAGTGCTTCCCAGGGTAGAAATACACGGGAATCCTTTCCATTCTCCTCCACCAGCACTCCTCTTAGGCAGGGTTCCCCAGTGGCAGGATAAGTCCTCCCACTTCCTTCCTGCACCTGACATCTTTCACCCCCATCAGCTTGGTCATTCCATTGTGTGTGTCTGCACGTTAAGATGTGGGCGCGGACTTCTGATGGGCAACAAGGGTAGTAAGCCTCTCTAGCTTTACGGGCAAGAGATTGCTGTGGGCTACAGCAGTCGGGAAAGGCTTGGGGGGGCAGGGCTTGGAGGACTTTGGAGCTCCTAGAAAGCATGGCATCTAAGGCCTCCTGCAGAGTTGCAGACCCAAAGAGACTTGGCTGTGAAGCAGTTTGAGCTTGAACTTTGGCAGTGATCTGCTTTACATTATTCCTGCTTTACACCACAGTCATAACCTGGGTGCTGAGCATAGTACTCACAAAGGGGTGGGTAGCAGTGCATGGGTGCAAAGGTCACGGGAGGCAGGCACAGACCTGTCTCAGGGTAATATGACTGCCTTGTCGGTCCTGTCAAGAGAGGCGGCTCTGGTCCTCACAGCACTGCCTCAGAAGGGAAAGTATTTATGATTTTAAAGCTCTAACCCAGTGGTTCTCAACCAGTGGTTCCTAACACTGTGACCCTCATGAGCTGGAGAGATGGCTCAGTGGTTAAGAACACTGACTGCTCTTCCAAAGGACCTGTGTTCAATTCCCAGTACCCACATTGGCAGCTCATAACTGCCTATAACTAAAGTTTCAGAGGATCTGATGTCAGCAGATATATACAGTCAGAACTCTGCTGTATACTAAACAAATAATCTTAAAAATATGGTTCCTCATGTTGTGGTAACTCCCAACTATAAAATTATTTTCGTTGCTACTTCATAACAGTAATTTTGCTACTGTTAGGAATCGTAATGTAAGTATCTGTGTTTTCCAATGGGTCTCAGGCGACCCCTGTGAAAGGGCCATTCAACCCCAAAGGGGTCGCGACCCATAGGTTGAGAAGTGCTGCTCTAAGACAACTATAAGTCAGTTGTGACTTTCTCCCTCACTGTCTTCTGCTTCTTTAGTACTGGTGGGTGGAAAGTTGAGGGAACAGAGGCAGAGGCGCCCAGCCTTGCCGATAGGGAGTTCCGGCCTAAGTAGAATGAGAGCCTTTTATATGCCAGCAGCTGCAGTTACAAAGGCAAAGATAAGATGTTTAAACTCTTCGCTCCTGTTCTGAGGATCGAATCTGGGGCTTGGTACATGGTAGGCAGGTTCTTTACCATTGGAATGTCTGCCCAGCCCCATGTGTAAGTTTGTATTTAAACATTTACCTTAAGTGCTTTTGGGGTGGTACCTAGGAGTAGACCTGGGAAGTCATGTGGCAATTTATTCTTATTTTTTTTTGTGTATGAGTGTTTTGCCTGCATATGAGCATACCATACTTGTGCAATGCCTAAAGAAGCCAAAAGAGAGTATCAGATCCCCCTAAAACTGGGCTGGTAGATGGGTGTGAGCTGCTATGTGGGTGCTGGGAACTGAACCCAGGTCCTTTGCAAGAGCAGCCAATGCTCTTAACCTCTGCGTCGTCTCTCCAGCTCCTTTTTCAGTTTTTGAGGAACAGCCCTGGCTTCATTTTGATATAGATACACAAACCACTGAGCACCAAGTCTGACATGGAATAGTGATAAAGCCAGTACTATATCCATTATGGCTGATGTAATCCTCATGTCCCCCGGGCTCTATAAGGGCTCCATACTCTTTTAGATATGTTGAAGGCGTTTGGCACCTTTCACCCATATCACCTTATGAGGCAAATGTTATTATCCCATTTTTTGGAATGAGACTGAGGCCCAGTGAGTCTTAAGTAATTCCATTGTGTAGCAGCTGCTGGACAGTTAAGACTCAGGGATGGGGCAAGCTCACAGGAGGCTGGGCTTGGATTGTCTTCACTGCTGCAACTCTACCATTGCTGAGAGAGGTGCTGCTCTCAACAACAGCGAGTGGCTTGTCTCTAGAGGCATGCACGCTAGGCTAGTTGTCAGACATGTTCTGAGGAGTTGGGCCTTGTGGTCCCTGAGGTATCTTCCTGCCCTATCAGGAAACTGCTGATGCCAGCTGGGTACCGGAAACCCAAGGTCAGAAGGAGGTGACGTCATAGAGGGTTTGGGAAGTACTACTTGTCCCAGTGACTGGGACCAAGAAGCTTACAACAGAGGCAGGTTGTTAGACCCAGGGTTCCTGGCCATTTCTGACTTTCTTGTTACCTGATTTTCTAGCCCAATGAAGTGCAGAGGGCACAGGTTGAATCCCTGAATATGTCTAAGACCCAGCCTGTGGCCATGGTACAGTCAGTGCCCGGAGCGCACCCTATGCCAGTGTATGCCTTCTCTATGAAAGCCCCCACCTATCGAGAGGTAAGTCTCCCTACTCAACCCTGCCTCATCTGAAGGGCTCAGACTCCAGTCAACAGTGAGGCATAGCCAGATGACAATCTGGACCTTCCTGAGGTCTTATTTGCTCAGCATGTTCCCCCATATTCTCCATTGCTCAGGGCTGCTCCACTAGGAAGCCCCCAATAAGCTTGATCCCAGCTGGATGCTGAGATGGCCAAAGCTGTGAGGCCAACAGAGATGGCTGGCCAGCGGCCATGACCAGTGTGCATGGCAACCCAAGAGAGCTTCCTGATTGCAGAGATATGGTCAGCATGGCCAAAGGAATAAGAGCAAAAACATGCCACAAGCACGTGACACTCAGCTCAGGGTCCTCGCCCAGCAACACTGGAGGCTCCTGAGTCGCCCCTGTAATCACTGTGCAGGAAGCCTCTCAGACAGTCATGTCCAAGAAGAGGAAGTGCTGCTGCCACAGCGATTGCTCCAGGAAGATGGTCAAGATGGAGTCCACAGAGGAGGATGAGGACAGGTTGACCACTAGCTCCCCTGAGCAGCCCAGACCCAGCACTTCCAAGGCCATCTTGCCTCTCCATCTGGATGGGCCTTCCAACCCTGGGAGCCCCATCCTAGAAGAAGAAACCCTCCTGCTCACCAGCAATCATGTTACCAGCAACATAAGGGAAACAGGTAGGGAGATCAAGCAGGCTGGCCCCTGGGTAGGACCCTCATGCTGTCCTCAGATATCTGGAACACCCCCACCCCACAGCCTGATCCCACCTGGGCACTCAAAGCTACCAAGATTCCCATGCACACCTTGCTCTGAGATACCATTGAGTGTGGTAGGGGTGGTTTACGCTGTGATTCCAGTGTGGGACACCTGAGGGACCATGCCCCAATTCTGACTCCTTTCCTCCAAAACTGCCAGTGCCAAACACTGTGCCTTGGGGATATATATACTCCATCTCCTCCTGATGCACACAGGACAGGGCATCTGTCACCTCCAGCCCATTGGCTTACAAGGACTCTCCTGGGTGGCCGTCTCTCACCCTAGCCAGTGGACACATCAGGAAGGACCTAATGCCTCTACCCTCTCTCCATTTCAGAAGAGCGAATTGTGGTGATCAGCAGCTCAGAAGACTCAGATATCGAGAATCTGGTGAGTCATTCAGAGTTCGGCCTAGGACTCCTGCCTTCTCTCATTTAAGGTCCCAAAGGCTGAGCCACAGCAGGGGACTCTCAGGCTCATCTGGCGCCTGGGAAATTTTCCAGCAAGGCAATAAAAAGTTAAACTGTATCAAGGAGAGTCTGCAAGTACCGGCTGCATGCTTATTGCAGCCTAGCCTTCTTACAGCACCAAGCAAGAATTCCTCTGAAATGCTTGCTAGACTAATTCCTCCAGGGCCTGGCTGTCCTCTGGAATATCCAAAGATCTTGTCTAGAACTTCCTTATATATTTCTTATCTGCTAAATTCTCCCTGAGGAAAGCTGGACAAGAGTTCATTCCCTGGTTAATCAAAGAACTGGATGTAGTGGTGCATGCCTTTAATCCCAGCATTTGGGAGGCAGAGGCAGGTGGATCTCTGTGAGTTTAAGGCCAGCCTGGTCTACAGAGCGAGTTCCAGGACACCCAGGACTATGTAGGGAGATCCTGCATGAAAAACAAACAAACAAAACAACAATAACAAAATCAGTCAATGAAGGCTAGTGATGGAAAGATTGTGTCCATGGGTAACAAATAATGGACACGAGATGTCTTATTTACTTTTCTGTGACACCGTGACAAAGGTATCTTATAGTAGGAAGAGGTTATTGGGACTTAGAGTTTCAGAAGGCAATTCCATGACTATGGTGGCAGAGAGCATGGCAGCAGGCAGGTATGGTGCTGGAGCAATAGATGAGAGCTCACTTCTGATCCACAAGAATAAGAGCTGCTAAGTGGGAATGGCATAGGCTTTTGAAACCTCAAAGCCCACTCCCAGTGACAGACATTCTCCAACAAGGCCACACCTCCTATCCTTCCCAAACAGTTCCACCATCTGGGATCCAAGTATTCAAACATTTGAGCTTATGGGGAACATTCTCATTCAAACCACCACAAGAACTACATGCAAGAATTTACTTTGTATTAGAAAATGTCTTTAAAGGTGTATTATAATGAAACCAGTGACTCTTCTGTACCTTGTGGTATGTTATTAGAGACAAGGCTGTTAAGTGTCCAGGGAAAAACAGAGCCTGAGTAGAGAGAAAGATTAGATCAGGGTCCCCAAGGTTCTTTCCAACCCGCAGTCTGAGATTCCATTTTGGAAAATATACAAAGCCACTGAACACGACTGCAGCACCCTTTGCGCCAACCCACTCCTCCTGCTGAGCACCCAAAGAGCCTCCCACCCACACTGGACCACCTACTCCAACAGGGTCTGCAGTCTACCTCAAGGCGCCTCCGAGCCACCAGCTTGGTCTTCCCATCATCCCACTGAGCAAGCTGCCAGCCCTGACCTGAGTCTTCCAGCCAACCTACCACTTGGCAGAAGTTTGCTGCTGTCCTCTGTCAGATCTGCATTTTCTCATACAAAGCAAGGAAAGCCACCTGCCTTCATCATACCCTTGGTGACCTATATCCCCCAGTGATATTGTGCCCTAACACAGGCCTCCTTTTGTAGCTCAGGCCACCACCCTTACCACCAAAGGGTATCCCAGGCATCCTGCTGATGGCCTGCATACCATCAGCACACTCTGATGGATGTGCAGAGCCTTCAGGGCTCTCCCAGGCCTCCCTTGATTTTCACCAGTGGCTTTGCAACTTACTTTTCTCCCTTGCTCCTTCATGACTTCTCTACCTAATGCTTCTTCTATGGGTGGTGCACAGGTAGCCGGTTGTAGAAGGAGGCCTCTTGTTCGTTCCAGGCTGCCCAGACCACCAAATAATCACTCAGAAACTATATTAATTAAATCACTGCTTGGCCTGTTAGCTCTAGCTTCTTATTAGCTAGCTCTTACATCTTAATTTAACCCATGTCTATTAATCTGTGTATCGCCATGTGGGTGTGGCTTACTGGCAAGGTTCTGTCCTGTGTCTGTCTCTGGTGGAGCTACATGGCTTCTCACTGACTCCCCCTTCTTTCTCCCAGCATTCAGTTTCCCTGTCTAGCCCTATTCTACCCTATCACAGGACAAGGCAGAGTCTTTATTCATTAACCAATAAAAACAACACATATACAGAAGGACCTCCCACACCAGCCAGTCCCCTCAGAGATTCTAATAAAATCCCTATGGAGAATCCCCAAGTTCAAGGCCCACCTTGAAGTCTTTGAAATCTCATTACCACCACCCTACCCATCCAAGAGGCCTTATCCCTACCAGTCCAGGCCTGGGCCCTCTATCAGATGGGCCCCTGAGAACCTGAGTTCTTCCCTCCTTCGTGGCTGCTTGCCACCCCATCTCACTGTCTGCAGTCTTGTGACCAGATATCCCTGCCCATGAATGCAGAGACTCTATCCATCCCAAGACCTGCTGGTGTGACTGCTCAATAAATACTTGTTAAATGATCTCTGTTGTGAACCCTTATTCCACGGCCATCAGATCCTGTGTAGGATCTTCCCTGTGGGGGCGTTTCTCTTCTCCCTGCTTGGAACCTGGTTCTTCTCTGGGGGAAGCAATGGCTGTCTTCCTTCCACACTTAGGAGCATCCAAAGTGAGAAGCAGGACAAGGTAGTTTTGAGGTCCAGCTTTTAGAGTGTAGCTAGCTTTATCTCCCCAGTTTGTCTTAGACCCCTGCCCACCTCCCCTCTCATGGAAGGAAGATAGGACCATCTGCCCCCTAGATTTCTTCTCCCCCTCATGCTTGCTTTCTTCCTGGTTGACTTCAACACCCACCATCTGTCCTACACCCCTTGATGTCTGAAGGGTCTTCAGCCTGCCACTTCAGCTGCCAAGCAATGATATGACCATACTGTGTTCCTTGACACCATCTCTAAATGGACTGCTCTGACGACCACAGCCTCTTGTTCCTTGAGCCCTCAAACCTACCATCACCTCCCTCCAGCTGAGGTGGAGACCTGCTGGCAGAAACAACCTCAGGAAGATTCAGGGCCCTGTTGACTCTGCTGCCCCCTGGAGGCAAGCTGGAGAAAAGCCACACAGGAAGGCAAAGAGCAAAGGGCTTCTGGTCACACTTGTCTACTCTCATTTGGCTCCCCAGGGACACATCTCTGGGCTTCATCCTGGTCCTCAACTCTTACCTCTTGACTGTACGTTTCGCCCTGGGAGGAAACAGAAACCCCTTTGACTGTGGGAATCATGGTTGTCTGCTCCCTAATTGCAGATTTTCCTGTTGCTATCCCTTCCCTTCATCTACCCCTCCTGCCCACAAGTCTGCCTGCCTCTAAGACCCATACCTGTGTCTGGCCCAGCTAGCCCAGCCATGGCCCTGTGGGAAGCCTCACTCTGTCTCATGCTCATCTGCCTGTGCCTTTTGATTCCTCCACTGTCTTCTTGCCGGTCGCCACCCACTCCCTGCTTCTCCCTTGGCCTGTGCTTCACGCTGCTCATCTCACTTCCTGTACCTCCCACCCTGCCCACAAACCCTACCCATCAGTCCCAGGGATGCTCCAGGCTTCTCTGCACAGCGATCCTAGATAGTCCATGGCATTCTTGTCTGGGTTGGCCTCTTCCCGGAAATCTGGCTTCTCTTTGTATCTCTGGGTGTTCCATTCCAAGTCTTGCTCTTGTAAAGGTTGGCGTTCTGGCATTGGCTCTGGACCTTCTTTTCCCTATACTCTGTGCAGCCCGCTCTGAGTAATTGTTACCCGGAGAGAGCTGATGCCCATGCCTGCTCCTGACTGCCAGACTAACATGTCAGGGCCTTCTAGCTCTGCCTAGATGCGCCGTGTATACCTCACACATTCTCTCTCTCCTCTCACACTAACTCTTTACCATCTACCTAGGTACACGATGTGAGAGCCTGAAGGCCCCTTTTAAGTATGTCTCACCTCTGGCCAAAATGTGATCCTTGCCTTCTTATGGCTTATACTCTTCCAATACCTGGACATTTCTTTCTAGCTCATCACTTTTGATAAAGTTCAAGCTCTACCTGTGGATGGAGGGGGAAGCCCAGGAAGGAGCAGTGGAGAAAAGTGTTCCAGCAGTTTTCCTGGACATTGGGCAGGGTTCAGTTCAGGAGATGCCAGAAGCAGTGTGGCAGATGGGAAGAGGAAGAGGGGTTCCAACTCCACCATCTTTGTGGGTATCAGGGTCATCAAAGGAGGAGGGAGATACACATTTTAGGCTAGGAAGAGGTGATTAGCTAGAAAGCATCGCTCGCTGTGCAGAACAAGCCTGGGGAGCGGAAGAGAAGAGCCCACTGTTTTTGTGAGTCTATGTAAAAACTAACCATTACTAGGGCCTCTTGAGTGTTTCATTCTCAACTCTAAGGACCCTCCCAAACCCCTGAGACACTATGGCATGCCTCCCTATGCACCCCCACTCTGCAGCTTGGAGGGAGGGACAGTGCCCCAGGCTATCCAGCCACTTATACTCGCTGTGGGCCTTTGTTCTGCCTTGCTAGGAGGTGCTATTCTATAGTATTGGCCTGCTCAGGTGCCACCTTTTCCTAGTGAAGCAGTGGAGGTAGGCCCCAGCTTGGCTTGCAGCTAGCTCTGTCTGAAGGGAGAGACTGAGCAAGGAGGAATCCATTGAAAGAGCTCACCCTTACAGCAGGGTCACAGATTTGGAGCAGGAGGCAAGTCCCGGTCTCTTGCAGAGTCCATGGGATGAGAACTGTTGCTTAAACCCTGGAAGGGTGGGTGAGCCCTGCACCTAGCCAGGGCCACTGTTTGAGGAGTCACAGCAGAAGAGATAAGTATTCTCAGCCATGTTTGTGACAGATGACCAGACACCTTGATAGCAGAAGGACCAACTGGAAGGGGTTCAGCTAGGGGGCAGCCTGTGATAGATCTACAACGATGACTGGCTGAGGAAGAGAAGTCCATGGGCAGCGGCTGGTGCAGAGACGCAGTCACGATATCAATGAGTATACATATCAGAGAATGTGAGTTTGGCACTTGGCCGAGAAGGTGGAGCTGCTTGCCCAAGAGCAGAGCTGCCCGCAGAAGGGCTGGAGCAGCAGGCAGAAGGGTCATAGCAGTCAATTAGATGGTCTGGTTTCCTAATATCTTTGTTGTGCCTCCAAGGCCTCACGACTGCAAGAACTAGGAATTTGTGTCTCTAAACCCCAGAGAGGCATGTGTCTTGCTAAACTGAGGCCGGCTGTGGCTGAAGCTTGAGTGCTGAGAAAGGTTGCTCGGGAACATAGCTCTCATTGAGCACTGACGGAAGACACTAGATGGCTCCTCGAAGTGGAATGCTGGCCTCCCAAAGGATTTGGCTCGTGTCTGTTCAGTTGATGATCAAACACGGAATGAACCGCTTTGTAGACCAGGGGTTCTCAAGCCTGGCTATGCACCGAGGAGTTGAAGCAATTGCAGATGACTGGGTTCCGCTCCTACAGATTCTAATTGAATTGTTCCCTGTGTAGCCTGGCCTTCCAGAGCTTTTTATGCCACTAAGGCCTGGCCGAAATCAAGTACCACTGGATTGGGGGATTCACCTGAGCATCTGAGTGAGAGGAATGTTCGTTTGTTTTAAGGAAAGTGACATTTACATCGTGGGTGGGACACAGGAGGGACAAGAAAGGCTGGCTCTTGCCTCTGTCTGGGAATAGGGAAGGGAAACTTATAGCCCACAGTGACACTTAAGTCTCCCATCCCGTCCCTTAGGCTCTCACCATCATGCTTCAGTGTCTTAAAGTATTTTTTCCCTTCCCTTTGCTGTTCTCATTCCTGGACCAACCTTTCTTTTCTCGACCCTATTCCCTTCTGCTTCCATTTCATTTTCCCCATCAGCTTCTCTCTCTCTCTCTCTCTCTCTCTC
>LOJH01002433.1:43058-57549 GCA_001685095.1 Ellobius talpinus
GCGCGCGCGCGTCCCTGTCCTTCACACCCTGTTCTGGTTTTTGGAATAAGATGGAGGAGTGAGGGCTGCAAGTGTGACCAGAGGCTCCCTTGCTGATCCAGGAGGGAAGGATGCTCTGTGTGCCCTCCCTGTAGGCTCTCCTCTTTAGAGATGTCTTGCTTAAATGGTCCACTCCTGCCAGGCTGGCTTGGGATTTAAGAGGAAAGGTGAATAAAGAGTTTACAACTGCATAACTTAAGTACATGGTGTTCCAGAGAGACCAGCCTCTGCCGTAGTGCATGGGCAGTTCTCAGAGATGGGGGGAGGAAGGGCTGTGTCCAGGCTAAAAGAAAGACCCAGCCTTTCCTACAGTCACAGCTCAGAGGAAGGGAAAGAGGCATCTTACTGAGACACCCACAGTTTCCCTCAGAGAAGGCCGATTTAGAAATGAGGCTTCCAGCTATGTAGTGTGAAGATGAAGGTGCTAACCGGAACGGAAGGTCCAGCTGTGTGGCACTCCAGGTATCCTGCTCTGGAAGACTGCCTTCACGGCCTGAAGAGACATCGACATAAGGAGATGGAAGTCATTGCCAGGAGTCAGGTGGAAGCTTCTGGGGCCACAAAGGGGCTTTTGAAACAGGGGAAGATGAAGCCCGTGTGTCATGGCAGTGGTATCAGAATCGACTGGCCTAGTGAGCCAGCTCTTCAACAGCTGGCGAGAGTGAACATTCCCCTACCAGGGAAGGACATAACCGTGGTGACTTAGCTCTGCCCCCCAGTCCACGTGTGAGGATAGACACAGGGTCTTACAGACAGAAGCCCTGAGTAGAGGAAGACACTGGAAGCCGCATACAGAAAATGACTGGATTCTTGTGTGGGGCACAGGACTGAGTCTAGCAACTAGGAGGATGCCTCTAGGAAGGCCCTCAGAGGGAAGGCAAGCAATGTGTGCTCTCTGGGTGCAAGGAGACTGGGAAGAAGTTGGGGTGCCTGGCACAGGACTACAAAATGCATGTTGAGTGAAAAGCAGCCTCCTACAGGAAAGCCCAGCTCTGGTTAGCCTAGGGAGCAATACGATTTCTCTGTTGCGAATTAGGTCGGCATGATAAATAACCAGACCAGCTCAAGGATGACAATTATATTTTTAATGGTTATAAGAGGAAACTCACGCTACAAGAGTGGGAGGTCCGACTTCCTATCTGTCCGGCGGGAGCCTCACAGAGAGAGCTCATGCACCTGGGTCCTCCCAGTTTTTCTTCCTTGGCTCCAGGTAGCCATGCCTTAACTAGATGTGATTGGTTGACAGAGTTTCCCCATCACTTCTCTTGGCTGAAGGTTTGTGGAAAGCAATTGGTTTTGGAAGGCTGGGTGATAAACAGCATGGCCAAAAGCAACTTGTGCAGGAAAGGGTTTATTTCAGGCTACAGCTTGTGGTCTCTCATCCAGGGAAGTCAGGGCAGGAGCTGATGGAGAATCAATGGAGGAGTGCTGCTTATTGGCTTACTCCTCTTGGCTTGCTCGGCCGGCTTTCTTATACACCCCAGGACCACCTGCCTAGGGAGTGGCACCACCCACAATGGGCTTTGCCCTCTCATATCAATCACTAATTAAGAAAATGCCCCGCAGGTTGCCTAAGCGCAGTCTTATGGAGGTGTTTCCCTAATTGTAGTTCCCCCCCTTTTCAGGTAACATTAGCTTGTGTCAAATTAACAAAAACAATAACAACCAGGACAGCAGTTATGCTAACTCTGTCTCAAGCCTGAGACATTAACTAGAGACCACAGTGAACAGAGGCCTCAGCCACAGATGATAACTCCATTGACTACCAGAGCAGTCTGTAAGAAGACAGACTTGGGGCCTTATCTGGGCTCTGTCCCAGCAGTTCCCCATCTGTCCCACTTTGCCCTGTCTAATGTCCAAAAAGTGGCATTCGTAGGACATTCATCAGCTGTGCTGCTAAGTAACTTGGTGTATTATCCTCAGACATTCTAACCTGTCTGTAGCCCCAGCTCCTTGGGAAAATCTCAGTGGTAGAAAGAGCCCTTCCCTTCCCTGAGGCCTGGGGCCTTTGAAATGGTGTCAGCCTGGGGTGGGTACCGGAGCTCCAAGACTCCTCTGTGCAGCTGAGGTATGGTTGTGGAGAGTTGAGGTCTCCAGGATCTGAGGCTCTGAGCTGCTCCCTCCCAGACCCTCTCCCAGCCAGGGAATATGTGTCTGTCCACCTAGATGTGGTCTTCAAGAGGCCAAGCATTCCTTTCCTCCTCTGTACTGTAAGACACCATGGGTCAGTTTGATTCTGAGGGCTAGGAAAGCCAGACCCCTCCCGCTTCCAAAGAATTGCCTGGGGTTGTGGATGAGGCTATCTCTTGTTCCCATTTGTTTCTTCTCAGTCTGCTCCGAGAGGTGAGATTAGGAGCAGATTTATCTCAGGCCTGAGCCATTGACCCGCCTCCCTGATCCACCCCACCCCCACCCCATCTCAAACTTTCACATACTTGTGTTAACACTGTTCATAGATCCATAGCCCTCATACATGTATCCCCACATCCATACCTGTATGTACTCATGCGTACTCTTGCTCACCTGTATGGTCCTACCCTCTCACACCTCCCTGCCTAAGCCATGTGCCCAGGCTCACATGTGTGACCCAGTTCACACCTACACACGCCTTTGTGCATCCCCTCTGTTCTGCCCTCTGGTGCACACGTGCCTACATCTTCCTGTATGGGTGCACACTTGCTCTAGAGCACAGGCTCTCTTGCCCAGACCTTCAGGCCTCTGAACCCCTGACCTGTTGGCTCTTTTGTGTTGCAGTCCCCCCACGAGCTGGATGATAGCGGCAGTGAGTCCAGTGGCCTCCAGTTGGAGGGCCCCAATTTCCTCAAGGCATCGAATGAGAATCTCGCTGACCCCCAAGCCGAAGACAGGCCAATGGTATTCTTTGACCTCAAGATCGACAATGAAAGTGGGTTCTCCATGAGCTGTGCCCCTTCTTTCTGTCTTAGTCTCTGAGTACCCAGGAAAAGTGCACCCGTAAGGTTCCAGCAGCCCTTAGCACTGGCAGGCCATGACAGCCAGGTGGACAAAGGACTCTGACCCCGCCCCCCCATGCCTGAAGTTCCTGTGTCTGCCTGCCACAGGTTCACTGCTGACAAGACCTCTATACGAAGAGGCTGGCAACAGTGTCTGAGCTCATTGCTGACAAGTAATCTACCCTTGACCTTTGGCTGTGATCATGTTTCTCAAAACAGGCCCTATCCCACAAATGGATACACAGGGAGGCCTGCAGAACCTAGGCCACAGGGGGCTGTGACTCCTCCTCCTCCTGGGAGCCCCTTGTCTTCCTTGCTGTCATCCTTGCCTGGCCCCTCAGCTCTGACCCTTTGCCCTGGCCAACAGTTATGGGCCCTACCATTGTGGCTAGCCTACCAGCCAGAAGCAATAGGTATTTGCATAACACAAAAAAAAATCCTTCTGTAGGCTTCAAGGGGAGATTCCGGGCCATGCTCTTAGGGAGTACACAGGCCATTTCTGCTGTCTGCAGCCCTGGGCTCTGATCCAGCTGTGACTGATGGGGTTGGAGGTAGGAGCAGGAGAATAGAAACACTCTGGTGTCTCTGGTGGAGGTGGAGGTGGAGGCTGAGAAAACACAAAAGGGGCAGAGTTCTCAGGGTTGGGCATAGGTGACAGGTGACTTTCTGACAGGTGAGTTCCCCAACTCCTCTCTCCCATCAGAACCAGGCAAGAATTATATACAGAAGATATTTGGTTCCTGCCGGCAGGCCTCAAGGTGGGCTCCCTAGGTAGTGAGTCAGCAACCTGACCCCTTGCACCCACCCCAGTGCCTCCTGAGCCCTGGAACCTCACCCTGCCCCTCTTTCCTGCCTAGCTCAGAAAATTAGCCAACTGGCAGCCGTGAACCAGGAAAGCAAGTTCCGAGTACTCATTCAACCCGAGGCCTTCAGTGTCTACTCGAAGGCCGTCTCCCTGGAGGTTGGACTGCAGCACTTCCTCAACTTCCTCTCCTCCATGCACCGACCCATCTTGGCCTGCTCTAAGCTATGGGGGCCTGGACTCCCCATCTTCTTCAAGGCCCTGAATGATATTAACAAGCAATGGGAATTCCAGGTCTCCATCTCCGGTTTCTTGGCTGTGTTGCCTCTCATCCAGGAACGCATACCAGGTGCCAGCAGCTTCAAACTCAGGAACCTGGCCAAGACCTACCTGGCGAGAAACATGAGTGAGCGGAGTGCCCTGGCTGCAGTGCTGGCCATGCGAGACTTGTGCTGCCTCCTGGAGGTCTCTCCAGGGCCTCAGCTGGACCAGCATGTCTACCCCTTCAGCAACTTGCAGTGCTTTGCTTCCCTGCAACCCCTAGTTCAGGCAAGTGTCCTGCCCGGGCCTGAGGCCCGCCTCTTGGCCCTCCACAATGTGAGCTTCCTGGAGTTGCTGACTGCATACCGCAACAACCGACAAGAGGGCTTGAAGAGGTATGGCCGCTATCTGAGCCTGCAGACCTTCTCATCCTCGGCTTCCACCCAGCTTGCTAAGTACCTCCAGGCTCTGAGCACCTACATGGAAGGACTGTTGGAAGGGTGTGACCCAGCCATGGCAGAAGGCAACTCTGCTCCTTTCTCTAGCCAGAGCTTGGTCAAAAAGGCCTCCCAGCAGACCTGAAAGGAAGGGATGCCTGGCTTAGCAGATAGCTACCGAGCGAGAAGCGTCCCTGAGCCAGGCCCTACCCTTCACTGCATTCCCAGGTCTTAGTCTTCCATACAGAACTGCTGTTTAGTTCAGGATAGGTGCCCTTTATCTGGGACCAAACACTCTTTCCCTAAAATTCCTACAGCAGTTGCCAAAGGCACCCAAGACCTAGCCCCTCCCTTGGAAGCCAGACTCAGGAAGACTTGAGTAAAGAAGGCATGGCCTCTGGGCTCTCTGGTTGGCCCTCATATGGTCCCAGTCACCTCACCTACCAACCACAGGTGGCCTTGCAGCTCTTCCCTGATGCTCAATGTCCCAAGTGATTTCCTGATAAGTCCCCACGAATAACACCTTAAGAAAGAAGTTCTCAACCTGTGGGTTGCAGCTACTGGAAAACACCTATTTCTGATGGTCTTAGGAACCCCCAATTGTAACTGTAGTTTTGCTACCAAGCGGTGTCTCAGTTTCTAAGACCATCGGAAAGACGTGTTTTCCCATGGTCGCGACCCACGGCTTGAGAACCCTTGCTCTAAGGCATTGCTTACCACTATACCAGCAGCTAGCCCTATGGGCACCCAAAGTGCCTTTCAAACCAAAATGCCCTTCATGAATTTGGGTTCTCCCAGCTCCCACTGGCCAGAGGCCCATCTGTGTTCACTTTTATTTTTTATTTTTTTGAACACTTTCGTTCCAAAGGGGCCTTCTAGCAGCAGAGAGAACTAGAAGCAGTTGCCCCATCTATCCATATCCCTGTTTCTACAGACGATTGACCCAGCTTTATTCTTTGTTCATCAGGCCACCTAGCCCCTCCTTGCATTCAGCCCTTCCAAGGGACACGCAGTGGGGCACTTGCATCTAGAGCTTGGGAAGGTGAACCTGTGGGCATCACTCAAGGTCCCCAGAATCAGGTTCTCTGGAGTAGGGCCTGCAGCATTATCAGGTTCTCCAGGTGGCTCTATATGCTCAATTCTGAGCGTCACTGCTGTCACAGGCCACCTCCTCTCAAAGGGAAGTAGAGAAAGTCCTGGCTGTGTACATTGAATATGGTTAGGAAAAGGTCAGAGCTCTGCTCCGGTGTTCTGTGAAATGGGCTGGCTGACCCGCATTATTATCTCAGAGTCCCCAGCCAGCTCTGTCATCCTGGGCTCTCAGGCATGGGCAGCAGCTTGCTGGGGCCACAGATAAGAAGCATCCTCTCATGCCAAGGCTTTGGTCCCCAACCTTATGGTCATCTTGAAGGTCAGCCTTTCCCTATGGCTAGCTGGTGTTGTCCGCCTCCTCACCCTGACCCGTTCCCTGCTTCCTGCTCCTAGGGTATTTCCCAGATAGCCCAGAGATCCAGTCTTGACTGGTCGGCAGTCTCCACTTTCATGTGGGTGATGCCTGCATCCCCACACCTCTGACCCATCCTATGGGTGTCCCAGTGTTCCAAGGTGTTCTGTAGAAGCTCATCCATACCAGGTGAGGCTGAACTCTGACAGCAATCCACTAGAGGGCTGGTTCTAGGTGGGGCTGAGGATGGGAGAGGAAGAGAGGCTGAGCCTCTAGCCTGGCTGTAGAGACAAAGCTGTGCTGGGGCCATGTCTCATACTTCACCCTCAACCAATCCCTGAACTAAACAGGGCCCACTGAGTCCCAGCCGCACCAGCCCGGCTGTCTTCAGTTGCAGCTGATCATGGATTTAGGACAAAGGAAAGAAGGTAACCCCCTGTCCTATCTGCCATTGCAGCCATTAGTAATATGTGAATCTTTTTTCCCCTTGGTTTTCGGAGGCAGGGTTTCTCAGTGTGGCCCTGGCTTTTCTGGAACTCACTCTGTAGACCAGGCTAGCCTCGAACTCAGAGCTCCACCTGCTCCTGCTCCGCAATTGCTGGGATTAAAGATATGAATCACCACATATTGCCTGGCAAATATATGCATCTCAAAAGCCTAATGTTCCAATCACAAACTCCACCCAGCCTTCCTTTCCTAGATCCATCAAGCCTCCTCTTCCATGGGGACAAGAGGCTCTCCCAGGCATGGGTGAGCAGGTAATTGCCCAACTTAACTCGGGGAAATCTTTCTGAGTCTGGCAGAGCTGAGCATGCCCTTGTTCAGAGATAAAGGCGTTAAGGTTATGAATCCTCTATTTCAAGTAGGGAAACCCAGGCGGACTTTCCACAGAGTCATTCCCCAAGGTGAGAGGCACCAACTTTGAGAATTCCCTCCTAAGGTGAGGTGGAGGCCAGAGACCAGACCCTACGAGCCCTTTGCTTCTGGGGCCTCTCCTGTTTTCACGTTTCTAGAGTGGGCAATAAAATCCTATAAACTGAAATCAAGGGGCAGCTCAGGACGTTGGCAATGTGTTTGTGCAGTGTCTTTGATATCCTGGGTGGAACTTAACTTACAATGTTCAAGGCTTCAGTGCACAGCATTCTAGTGCCCCTTCCTTGGCTGGGTGAAGAGCCAGGTGACAGCAACATCATTATTATACCCACTTCCTGTCCCAGGTGCCCAAGTTCTGTTCCTGGAGCTCTCAGTTTGATCCTTTGACCAAAAAATATTAAAGTTTAAATATACTGTGTATGCTACATTTTAAAATTCTGTCAAGATTTACCCTACCACCACTACCAACAACAGCCTTATTGGACTACAAGTTAGGACACTGGAATTCAGTTCTTAGGAGCTTGTGGCCCTGATCAGGCACTGTTAACTCCCTGCTTCCCAGGCAGCTCCTTTGTAGATGAGATAATATGTATTGTATTTTTATGTTGATGGAGGCTGCTTGCTTATTTCTCAGTTGCCCAGACTCCTGAAATAATCACACAGAAATATGTATTAATTAAAACACTGCTTGGCCCATAGCTTAAGCATATTTTTAGCTAGCTCTTATATCTTAAATTAACCTATTTCTCTTATTTTATATTTTACCATGAGGCTTGTGGCCTACCAGCAAGGTTCAGCTGGCAGCTTGCATCTTTCTCCTCTGGGGGCTACATGGTGTCTCCCTAACTCCACCTTCTTTCTCCCAGCATTCAGTTTAGTTTTCCTGCCTAGCTCTATTCTGCCCTATCACAGGCCAAAGCAGCTTCTTTATTCATTAACCCATAAAACCAACACATATACAGGACTTCCCACTTCATTTTTACTTTATGAGATCTTCGCTAGAATCAATGAGAAGATCAGTTTCCTGATCTTAAGGTCTTATTTCGCTAGCACATAAGATGAGAGCTGCCACTTTATAAGAAAACCAACAGCAAATCTTAGCAAAATAGTAATATTAATACACACTATGTTGGGGGAGGGGGCCTAGGTCTGTGAGAGCCAATAAGAGTCACGTGCCACCTTGTAGCCTCTGAGCAGTAGTTGGCTCCGTGTTCCTAACATCCAGTGGGAGAAGGATCTGGAATAGAGAACAGGCTTCCTGGAGCCACTTGGTTTATCTCTGTCCCGCCCCTCTTTTGGGGAACCAAAAGCTAGCTAGTTCAAGTTCTTGTGAATGTTCCTTGAAAGTCTACTTATCCCAGCCCCAGCCATGTTTCTCCAGCCTGCACAACACCCAGATGCTACCCAGGTGCTGCTGTTCTGCCACCCTGGACCCCACCATCCCACCTTCAAAGCCTAACCTTTCAGCAGAACCCCCAGATCTTCTGAGACAACCCACTCACTGCACATCAGGTTTGTCCAACTTCTCCGAATTCAGGGTCTCTGTCTCACATTGCACCCTTATTCTCCATTAAGGGAATGGCACAGCTAGTTTGTGTAGGGTTCCTGGCTGTGATGCCCTAAACATTAAGTCAGGACACCAAACAAGCCCAGGTAGAAGAGGAGCCAAGCTCACGTTACTCCCAAATTCTGTCAGCAGAGGGCGCCACAGCCCACATGTCTGCCCAGAGGTTGCTGTTTGGAGACCATTGTGCACAGCACTCGGAGGTTGGTATCCTAAGCTTAAATTATGCTGACCCTTGGTAGAATGCTGTGTATTCTTCTGGGACTCCAGGAGACAGCTTTGGGCAGCTGACCCATGGAGAACAATTTTCCAATGTTGAGCTTTTTATATTTATTTGATGAATACATATCAGAAATGATATTACCGATCTTGCTGATTTCTGAGGTACTATCACTCAGAATGGCACTATCATGGAATTCTTTAAATGTCTACTTATCATCAGTATTAAGCAACTATAAGCCCAGCAGGGACAAAGGCACAGCAGCCTGTAAATGTGGAAGCCTATGGTCTCAGTTTGGGGAAATGTTGGGTAATAGTGAAATTAAGATGAAGATTATGGGAGCATGAGAGCCGAGCTGGGTTAAGCTAGCTGTCTGGGGGCGGGGAGACTTGACCTACAGTCCAGCTGAGGGTAGATGGTAAGGTGTGGGCTTAGATCAGACTCAGGGTCACACTTGGAAGGAAGGTTGGAAGTCCAGTTAGAAGCCAAGTCGATCATGCTTTAGTCTCCAGGTCCTTGTGACTTTAGCAACCGAGAAGTTCTTGAAGCTTCTGAGTCAACATGACACCCCAGTGCATGCTGGATCCTTTTCTGGGATCGTCTTTTAGAAGTGATTAGATGGGCCTCTGCTGCAGATCACTGAACCCCAGTGGTGCCAAGTCCCACCTGTCATGGGGAAGGGGGGAATGAGGCACGTGCGGGAGCCCAGGACGTCCAGGAGAGCAGTCCTCCCAGCTCTCCCACTAGGAGGGAGACCGCGTGCCAGACATGCCTTAGCCAGGGGCATGCATAGCTTCACTGCCACCCACCCTCACTATTTCATTACACCTTTGCCTTCATCCTTCCAATGAACACGGCGAACAGCAAGGTCGACGTCTTGTTCAAGTCAGCTCTCTTGCCTATGGCAGAAGTAGAATTGATTCCCACAGGGAGCCCACGTCTAGTATCATTTGTAACCCCCCCACACACACACCCTCCCCAGTACACAAGGTACCTGGCCTGAGCTTGGGAGTAGGTTTCCTGTCTCCTTCAGTGGCTTCTGGCAGTCCAGTCTCAGGTGATGGGAAATGCTGGGCCTTTGAAGCTACCATCTCCCTCAAACTTCTGGTCCCACTGCTCAAGTTTATCCTAATTGTAATTTTTTAAAAATTTAGGACAGTGTCTCTCATCTTCTCTTTGTTTCATTACCGCTGCCCCCTAAGGAATCTTCTAAGATAATTTGTGTCCTATTTCCCCATTCTTCCAGCTGAAGCTTTCATGCACGATGTGCTGTGCCTTCTCCAGGACCTTGCAGATTTGTGACCTCTGACAAGAGTGTTTCCTTTCATAGGAAGCTGTACCTACAGGGGGCAGCTAGCTGTTCGCCCTTGTTAGGGATGTGCAGTTTCTGGAGAGGCCCCCTCTCCAGTTATAGCGCAAGTGAGAAGTGGTCATGGGGTGCTGAGCCTTCTGTGGGGGTGGGAACATCCGGAGAGAAAGGAAAGAAGGTGTGGGTGAGGTCTCTGGGACACCCCCCCCCTCAGTCCTACCTGACCGCCATGCTGAGCCTGGGGCTCCCGAATGGTAGGCAGGGCTATCATTTGCTTTGTTGACTGAATCCATGTGTGGGCTCCTGACCCACTGGTCCCAAGTGAAGAAGATGCCTGGGGAGAGATCTAGAATTTCCACTCACCCTTCCCATCATTCGCACATGCACACACACACACACATGCACTCACACACACACACACACCTGGAAGTTTGGAAGTTCCTATCCAATTGTACAAAATGTGTTTGTTGTCAAACGGGAAAATTGCTTCAGTCTTGGCTCAAGGAACTTCCTTAAATTCAGCTCACAGGAATTCTCTCCAAGCCCAGCTGCCTGGAGTACAATGCAGTTCATACATGTTATAAATATCCCCAACTTGATAGCCAGGCAGATTACAAAAGCCAGCTAGCTAACCACAAAAAAAAATTCCCCAAAGCCAGCCAGTCAGACCAGTGTGGTAAGACCAGTATGAAATGGGGCCGTCTATAAAATAGCACCATTGTGTGCAACTTAAGGGCAGCACAAAGTACTGCATAGCTCCTAAGGCTTAAACAAATGCTTACCTTTAGCAAATCAGCAACACAGCACAACGAGGCACCCACCTCCCTTCTCGATAAAGAAGCCTGCATGCTTGCTGACTCCCAGAACAGGCTTCTGCCCCCCAACACCCCTCCTCTTTCCATCCCCTCTCCCCTCTCTTCCCTCGTTATAGCCCCCTCTTTCTGTGTCCCAGTTTAGAATCTAGGCGGCTCTATCACCAGTTTTCCAAGTCCCCGCAACAATGTCCTCTACCCTGACGGGGTCACCCCCTTGGTGGCAGGCTGAAGGGATTTATATCAGCCCTCACCTCCCCTGGGCCCCCACCTGGCTAGTAGACAGCCATCTGCAGGAAGGTCACTTTCTCACAGTGCTGGCAGACTTGTGGGTTGGATGGAGCCCCACCCTCTTACACACATCAGAGCAAATAAATACATCAAGTTTGCAGCTGGGTCTAGAGATAAGGACCGAGGGAGATGAGGCACACAGGCCACAGGATAGCTACACAGGAGCTTCCGCTTTCCAGCCCCCTGCGGTCTTCCCAGCAAAGCTTATTTGGGGCGTTTAAAAATGGAATTGTGGAATATTGTGCCTGGGGGTGGGGTTGTCTCCTGGGGAGTGGCCAGGCTGAGAGACTCTCCTAATCTTGGATCTTGTAGGGACTGACCCAAGGAAAGAGGGCCTGTTCAGGTCAACAGGTAGGAGAAATACTTAGCACAGGAGGGGAAACTGAGGCCCAAAAGGGAGACTGATTTTCCCAAAGCCTCACAGGAGTTCAGCAGGAAATAAGTTCAACCTGTGATCTTCCTTGATGGTGAACTATGCCTGGTTGTCCTCAGGGTGTAACCACTGAAGCCGACCTTGCCTGGCTGCGGAACTGGCATGGTCTGTAACATGCCCACCCTTCGCCAAGAAGCCTTTCCTTCCGCAGCCAGCCAGCGACCTGACTGAAGTTCTCCCCTGTGAGGTCCAACTTGACATTAGGCTCCCCAATAAGTCTTCAACAGTGGTCACGACTCTGGACCTGGTGCTCTTGAACTCTGGAGGGGAGTAGTGGGGCCATGAAGGAGGGGTACCTCTCAGAGGCCAAGGCAGCCTCCCTCTGCCCTGGAGAGGCCTCATCTGTGCAGTCTCCCAAGTAGAGGGCCTACCACCGTTGGCTGCCAAGGGCATATCTTCAACATGCACTGACCCTGGAAAGGGAATGGCTCACAGCAGCCACATGCTGGGCCCTTCTCAGCCTCCTCTACAGCTCTGCATCCTCTCTCAGATTCAGCCTGCCCTCTACTCTAGGGCAAGAACCAGGGATAAGGACCTCCAGGCCTCTGGTGATGCTTGGTGACACTGGGATTCTTTCAGCCTGTCTTCACAGCTCCATGGCAGTCCTTCCCCGAAGGTAGTACAGGCTTGCCCAGATTTTCCAAGCTCCTAGAGTCGGGTACAGGCACAGAGAGGAGAATGCGCAGTAGTTTCTGCCCACTTCCAGTCCTCAGCCCATGTTTGAGGCCTTACTCCATGGAAGCCAGGCTCCCTTCACTCTCTGGAGATGGGAGGAGCTCTGAGGGGCTGCTCTGCCTGGGAGCTCCTTGGGATGCAGACAGAGTAACCACACCGCTGTCTCACTCCCTCCTCCTTGGCTGCTTTGCCTTCTTCCACTTTAATGCTTTCTTCTGGGGTATTTCTTAACCAACCGCTTGGCGCACAAAACACTGGCTCTGCTTCTAGAAAACGAGCTCCAAAGGTAACAAAAACAGTGAGAGCCTTAAGAGAACCAAGAGGAAATGTAGTTTGCCCCATCCTTCTGTGTGCTCCGCTTTGCTCTCTTCTGAGTTTAGATGGGGCCAACGGGTGCCAAAGAGCCTTGAGGCTGAGGAATAGAGAAGGAGACTCCCAGGGCCTGCCTTGGGGAATCCACAGAGGAAGGACTCTGAGTCCCTGTTAAGGGTGGTGCCTCTACATGTACTGTGAAGATCCCTGCGATGGTGAGCTGAGGGTGGCTGAGAGAAGATGGTATCCTGTTTCCCTCGCCTTGGCCGAGGTCCCAGTCACCAAAACTGCTGACTGATCAGATTCTAACCTCTGGGAGTGGTGCCCCACTGCCGGCAGGACTTTCTGCCCATTAGAACAGTGTGCATTATTTGGGGTGGGGGAGGAATTAGCTCCCAGGTTCAGATGACCCTGAGAGATAACAGCCTGCTGCAGAGAGGAAACAAGGGAAATGCTGATGCCACCAAGGACAGGAGAGGGATTAGGAATTCTGGATTTGCTCAGGACAACCTCCTTCCAAAGACAACATACCACTAGGCAGTCCAACTCAGCCTGAAAACCAGTTGCTCCTAAAGCTGCAGCACCCCCAAAACCAGATCTTGGTAATGGTGGTCCTTGGAGGATCTTGGGTGCATCTAATCCATTCTCCTTGTTAGATTTCTGAGGTAACATAAAGAGACAGAAGGTAGAAAAGAGGCCAGTTGGACCTCAGCAGAGAGACTTTATTTCAAAACAGTAAAGGGCAGGCACTTCCGTGGGAAAGAGGTACCTGCGGGAAGGTAGGGGACACTTGGGGTTTATATAGGAAGACTGGGTGATGGGAAGTTAAATGCAGATGCTGGGGCTCTATGCAAGCGTTGTTTCTCCCTCCTGCATTGTTTGTTCCATCGAGATGAGACAGGCTATTGTGGGACATAGATAGGCTACCTCAGAAAAGAAAAAGTCTTGCTGGAGCCCACTGATAACAGTTTTGAGCAGAACCTTCTGTGACTTCATAAGAATCCGATTTTTAAAACCAAGGCTCTCTATCACTCCTAACAAGAAAAAAAAAAGACCAGGGATTGGGGATATAGCTCAGTTGGTAGAGCATGTGCCTAGCAAGCACAAAGTTCCAAGTTTGGTCCCCAGCACCTGTCTAAATAAGCTCAATCTCAGCGCTCCAGGAGGCAATGGGAGGAGGATCAGAAATCCAAGGTCATTCTTAACTTCATATAAAATCTGAGACTAGAGTCTCAGGTACTTTTCTATCATGATAAAACTCTGTAACCAAGGCCACAGACCGTCCTTAGGTTCCAAAGCGGCTTGTATTAGATTTCTGAGGCAGCAGGAAGAGACACTGGGTCTGGCTTCATAGAGGAAAATTTCTTTCAAACAGTAAAGGGCAGGCACTCTCCTCTGGGAGAACGGTTGCCTGTAAAGGGGACATTTGGAGTTTATAGAGGAGGTTTGGTGACAGGGAGCCATGTGCAGAGTCTGGAGTCTGTAAGTCTGTGGTCTCTGCTTCCTGTGTTCTCCTTGTTAGATTTCTGAATAACATCAAGAGACAAGGCCGATTTACCTCTAGAAACTGCCTTGCCCTGGCCATCGATGCGGCTGATTGTGAGTGACTGAGTTAGGCTGTGGCAACGAAGGGAAAATAGCTGGATTTTCAACCAAGGGGTGGGGCATTTCAACAAGCCTTGGGGGAGCAGGAATTTTGTTGGTCAGGTTCTGGCAGAATTTATTCAAGGTTTATTCTGACAGAATCCATGGTGGCAGACTGGAGGCAACAGAGAAAGAAACCTAGAGGTCACACCTTGAACTGAAGTAGGAACAGAGAGAACACTGGAAATGGTGTCTTTTGAAACCTTTAAGCACAGACCCCCGGTGACACACTTCCTCCAGTAAGGCCACACCTCCTAAGTCTCCCCCAAATAGCCACCAACAGTATACCAAGTAATCAAATGGCTGAGACTTGGGGGGACATCTCATTTAAGCCACCACAGCTAGCCTGTGATGTAGGAGGGTTATTTGTCTATGTGTTATTTTTATTGGTTAATAAAGAAAC
>LOJH01002434.1:4951-16569 GCA_001685095.1 Ellobius talpinus
CTCTCTCTCTCTCTCTCTCTCTCTCTCTCTCTCTCTCTCTCTCTCTCCTGTCTAATGTACATTTTCAAGGCCCTGGTTTGAATGTGTCTGAGATAATTGGCGCCCCTAGGAGGTACTCGCTAAGCAGCTAATTCAGCCCCTCTTCCCCAGGGAGGATAATTGTTAAAAAACAAAAAAGTAAAATGTGTTGTTTTCTCATGTAATTATGTAACTGACATCTTTATATAATAATACATTTGGGTGGTCTGTCCCTGAAATTCTTGGTTTGTTAGGAAACATTACCGTTTCCACCAGTAATCACTTACTCCTAAATATTATGAAAGAATTTGGTATTGTTACATTGCATCATTGCCACAGTCAGAAGCTAAACTTTCTAAGTGAGTTTGCCACTGGAAAAGGCTTCTAGGTTTTTGTTTTGTTTTCCTTAAATGTTATTAAATGTGCTATAATGTTCCTGAGATGGAATACTATATAACAGGATGTCAATAAATAAAATAAATAAAAACAGAGTACAAGTCTGTTGAAGAGTGTGGGGCCTCAGAGTTGCTGTCTTTCCGGTAACTGCAGCATGGGGAGTCCTTATCAGAGAGCTCTTATTGCACTCCGTCTCCACTGGTTCATTTAGCCACGGTGCGCTGAGTTAGGACTTAGGATCTTCCCTACTGCAGTGAACCACAAATATCTTAGCAATGAGCACACTGCCATTAGAGTTGAGTTCATTTCCATCCATGTTGGTAATACAGTTCTGTGCCTTGCTGATTAAAAAATGACCCACTTAACAAAACTGGATGGAGTTTTCCCCTCTAATTCTTCTGGGACTGCAGATTGCCTTGGTCCTGTGGAGATAACCATCACTAATCCCAGATTCAGCCAGGACTTGACTCTAACGAATCATGATGGCTGATTATTCCACCCGAGGCATTCTGCTCAATTGCTGTTACCAAAAATTTGTGTGGGAGGCCTTTGCAAAGTAGCAAAGAGGAAAGTAAGTCTGAAGATAAAACTGGAAGAAAGCTGAACCCTGGGGGTGGGGATTGGGGGAGGGGAAGTGACTGTGTAGAAAGTTGAAACAGGCAGGGTAATAGTTGACCAGAGCTGGTTTTAAAAGGTAAAAAGGGACTAGGCATGGTAGTATACGCCTGTCATTCCAGTACTCTGGAGGCAGAGACAAGAGGACTGCCGTAAGTTCAAGGCCAGCCAGTCTACATCACGAGTTCCACAGCAACCATGGTACATTGTGAGATTCTGTTTCAGCCTCTTTGCCACCCACCACCCATCCCAAATAAAGACCTTACATGGTAAAAAGGAATGTCTGAGATAATATCAAATCCAGCATTATGGACTGATTCAGAGTTCCTGAGCAGAGACAAATGGAGACCAGTGGCCACTGTAGAGAAGGCAGTGGGTCTGTTGTGTGGTTTTATAGAGGCTAGGGGTGGGGTCAGTTCTCCCTGAGAAACCTCCACTGTGTTCTTACTGGAGGGCACCGCCTGTAACTGGAATGGGTGATTTCTACTTGACATCCTGAATTAATTCTTCCAGTATGTCTTCACAAAGCAACTGTTTAGTATTCAGCCATTTGGCCAATGTATCAGCGCCTTCCAGCCATTGTGGCCAGCTATCTAGTAGTTTTCATTAGGGACGGATAGGCACCTATAATGGTCATTTCAATGGCATTGTTGGTGCTGAATATCAGGTTATGTTACAACATAAAACACTGGTCACATAAGAAAGATTCTAGTTAGTACAAACTAAATATACAAATCACCGAACCTGTAGAAGCTAGCAGGAAGATCTGAAATTAACGTCTTTTTTAGGTGCGTCTGCATAGAGACTGCCATGCAAGCACTGAGCTATCTGGGGTGGAATTACTTGCATCTGAAGCTGAGATATACATCAAAACAAGTACAGATTCAATTCTGTGCCTGCACATGTATGTGATTTGACATCTCAGCACATGGTTCCATCACCCAGGAAAATGGAAAGTCACATCTTTCCGTTCAACTTCGTAGTTCCCAGATTGTGCACACCCGAAGGTACCACAGTCACTTCAAAGAGAATATTTGGAATTTTAGAGTAAAGCGTGGACTAGTTGATGGTTTTCAGACCCCCCCAACACACCACCACCTTGAAGTAGTTCATAGTTTCGACATTAGGTGGCGCTACATTCCTTTTGATGATGTCATAGTTTTCTAAAGTTGAGTTTGGGGACATAAAAGGCAAATACTGTATAGTAACAGGGGATAAAGTAATGACATTGGCAGCATCCAGTCTGACCCTAAGACTTAAGAAATTGCACAGGTCCCCAAAAACTGTGCACATCCTTTCATAGTAATTGTGATTAAAAATAAGCTAGCTGCACACTTCTCTTTTCAACTTTTAGCATTGTTTTCTTCAAATTCTTTCTAGCTTGTTAAGGCAGCTTCTTAGGAATTGCTTGAGCCTAAGCACTTAGTAAATGAAATAAGCTATTAGGTTTTTTTGTTTGGCGAAGAGACGTTATGAAAAAGTTTCCAAGACTAGCAGATTCATGGATCAAGAAAGTTTGGGAACCTTGACTCAGTTGTGGACTATTAGGAAGCACTTCAGAGTTGTAGCAAATGTCTGTGCTGATCTTTCCCACTGAAGCATGTATTCCTGATTCTACCCTCTCTCCCCTGTCTGACGGGGTGAGCGGCAACCCATGGTGTTCATGTCCTTCCCTCAGCATAGGAACTCTTTCCTCCTAGTAAATTGACAAGGTAGATATCCCCTACCAAGTGGGACACACGACTTCCTAAAGTTTGTCAATAAAATAAATTCTTCCAGTAAAATCATGCCACTGACTCCCATTTCAAACCTGGAGGTATATGCTCGGGGTGGGGGTAGTGAATGGGGTGAATTAATCCCAGAATAGACTAAAGGTTAAGAAGAAAATAAGCTATTTTGAAATTAAGTTTTCAAAGAGGAAAAAATGGTTTGTTTTATTTTTAAAGTAATTCAAATCTAGCCCCAAATGACAGAAGTCAGTGCTGCAAATAACTTAGAGGGACCATTTCAACTCATGAAACATTTCTTCACTTGCAAGAACATTCATGACAAGGCTCCCTGAGATGTGAACCTCTTGGGGGTGATTGATGTAGGATTCAATTTTTTAAAAATTCAATTTGCCCCCAATTTTTTGCAGAAGCAAAACTTTGTATTTAAACAGGGTACATTTATTTTCAGGAAATTCTCCCCTTCCCTGTAGGTCCATGTATATGGAAAGGTAAAAATGTCCACCCACGGGGCAGTGTGTGTGTGTGGAAGGGTGAAGATGCTCGCCTGGGTGGCCGTGTGTGGAAGGGTGAAGATGCTCACTTGTGGGCCATGTGTGGAAGGGTGAAGATGCTCACCTGTGGGGCCATGTGTGGAAGGGTGAAGATGCTCACCTGTGGGCCATGTGTGGAAGGGTGAAGATGCTCACCTGGGTGGCCGTGTGTGGAAGGGTGAAGATGCTCACCTGTGGGCCATGTGTGGAAGGGTGAAGATGCTCACCTGGGTGGCCGTGTGTGGAAGGGTGAAGATACTCACCTGGGTGGCCATGTGTGGAAGGGTGAAGATGCTCTCCTGGGTGGCCATGTGTGGAAGAGTGAAGATGCTCGCCTGTAGGACCATGTGCAGAAGGGTGAAGATGCTCGCCTGTAAGGACATGTGCCTAAGGCTGAAGATTCTCACCTGTGGAGCCATGTGCACAAAAGTGAAGATGCACGCTCGTGGGGACATGTGTGGAAAGCTTGTGCTGTACAGAGCTCACATAGCTCGTATAAGCTTCTTATTGCACACACCAAGCTTAGGTACTAAGCTGCCTTGCCTGCTGCTTGCATTTGATCCTGTTGGGAATGAGGCTGATTGCTTAAGAGTTTCCATCTTGGTAAGGCTGTTAGCACTTGAAATTAATTGGATATTTTTTTTTACAATATGTTTAAGGCTTGCTTGTGTGGAGGACCTTGGCTTTTCAGAGCTGGGAACATTGGTCTTTCCAGATTTCCTGACCTATCATCTACAAAGAAACCCATCCTCAGAGCAAGTTTGATTTAGTCATCGTTTGATTACAATGGTTTTTATGCCTCCTCTTGTTCAGCAGGGGACACCTGCATGCATGCATTTTTTTAAAAACCCTTTCTGGCCTCCCAACATGCTAATTACTGCCCTGCTCTCAACCTTGTCTCACAAACAAGTGCCCTGAGAATGTTTACATTCAACGTGCCTTTAGCATAAGCATATCCGTGTTCTTTGTAAACACTAATTACTTGACACTGTTCTGTGAGTCTCATTTTTCTGTCTCAACAGAAGGCTTTTGATCCTCTGGCCTTGTATACCTGTCTGCCTGTGGAGACAGTTACGTTGGTTTCTCAGGGACAGAGACTCGGTCCTGGCAATGTTGTGATTCCTTGTTGCCAGCATCTAGCCTTGCAGACTGGGAGGAATACACACACGTGTGCACACACACAAGCATACTCATACCCACAGCCTCCTCAGTAAGGGGCTGTGAGACACAGTGGTGTCACACTTCGTATCAGCGATGAGTTCAACAGCCCAAGTCCCCTTGACTCTTCTGAATGCTCAGAGATCACTTGACTTGCATTCTAAGAGACTTTTTCTCCCCTTTCCCCTTTTTCTTTACTTTTTTCTTTTTCTTTTTTGTGAAGCAAAACTTTTTGAAATCTAAGAATTGCTTTTTTAATGAGTTACAGGATAGCTATATATACATTTGACAGTGTGTCCGTGTAATACATACTCAGAGATTCACTCCACTCTTTTATGTGCCACATAATTTTGAAGCATCTTTTATCCTTCATTAGCTGAACAATGTATGTTCATTTTCTCCATTTTACAGAGGCAGAAAATGAGGTCCAAAGTGAACTACTTTGCTTAGTGGGTGGTAGAACTAGAATCCTTGCCAGGTCAAATTGCATGGTCCATCTTTATTTTATTCCCGTGATCCTGTTATATCCTCAAGGGCCTTGTACAGGTTATTTAGGGCTAATGCTGTAACTCAGTGGGAGGGCACTCGCGCCTCACGTGCATGAGACCCTGGGCAGGATCCACAGCACTACCCACCCACCAGAAAACATCTCCTTTGTCATCATGCAGATAAACAGACTAGAATTCTGAGAGACACAGAGCTTCTCATGGTCACTTCAAGCTTAGGTCTGGACATCCCTCCACATACACAGCAAATGTTCCCATCTATCTCAGTTGATTAGAGCCAAAACCACAACCATCTCCTTGATGTTGTTTCTAGGATTCGTGCAGCACCTCAAGACTTGCATTCTGCTGCTTGCCTCATCCTCATTTTCCTTAAAGGCTTATCTTTATTAACTAACTTTTACTTCATCTACCTGTCTGCCATCAAAACAGATAATATGCTGAAGAACTATCCTTGGAGACTATACTGTCCATTTTAAATTGACAAAATGTGTCCATGAATAATTTGATATCTCATATCAATGATAAGTGTAAGTTTTCTCCAGATAAATATTAGTCACACACACACCCATTCCCGGTGATATGCACATCATCCCTAATTCCTAAGAATCTAACAACTGTTGAGCAAATGAGATGTGGCAGGCACTGTGGTAAAGCCACTTTTAACTTTAGTTCATTAGTTCTTCTAAGTACAGTAATTGATGGCTATTCTGTCTCTATTTTGTGTCGTTGAAAGAAACATAGGCTCAGAGAAGCCAATTTCTGAGAGGATTCTAAGTCTCTTTGGCATGAATGGAAGCTTGCTTTGCTTCCCGGGAGCCACTCTTATTCCTAAAATTAGTCGTCAGCTATAAAATCTTTTTCACTCTTGAGTTATCCTTTGAACTCTATTTTTATGTTATTAATGAGCTACTCAAAGGACCTGGATGTATGAGCAGGCTCCAAAAATGTGAGTTAAGCTGGGGCCGGGAGGCCACTGTGGAGCTTCAGAAGCATTCGCTTCAGAAGAGTTGGAGCAGAGGGGTGTGTGCCCACACACCTTTCCCCCAGTTCGCTGGAACCAAGAGGCTAGACATAGTAGTTAAAGGGAAAATGGAGCTGCGAGGGGCTCACACCAGGACTTTATTAAGAGTTTGTCAACCTGGCTATGTAATTCTTGAAGCCATTCACTGTCCACACTTCCCATTTATACTTTCATAGATGTACCATGAGTTCCAGTCCATTTCACTATTGACCTGCCTTCTAGGGGAAAAGTTACCTTGTAAAATTGTGTCGCAAAACATATTCCTTCCAGGATGCCTTGGAGGGCATGCCACAACCCCTGGGATCGCTATCAGTGGTCCCCTTTTATTTGATTTGCTAATGTCCATTTGTAGACCTCATTCTCAGTCTGTTTGTTGCTGAAGCCCTGGCCAGTTCAGTTCTGTCACTCTGTGTCACTAGGCTCCACCTCCTGTGAGAGATGTCCAAGCTATAAACACAAGTTTTCCTATTTAGTTTTCTTTCACACTCAAGTCTATTTTATGGATAGAGGTTGTTTTTGTGTTCTTTTAAAAATAATTGTATTTATTTTGTGTGTGTGGATGTTTTGCCTTTATGTATGTCTGTGCATTGTGTGCATGCTGTGCCCAAGGAGGTCAGAAGAGAGCATTGGATTGTCTGGCACTGGAGGTACATAAGATTGTGAGCTGTCACATGAGTGCTGGGAATCAAACAAGGGTCCCCTGGAAGAGCAGCCAATGTTCTCAACCACTGAGAAATCTCTGCAGCCCGTTTTGTATTTTTGATTCCCATCTGTATTATCAGCCTCAACCTCCTAATTATACCCCCAAGCCATTTCAGTTTAGACCTCTAAGGCATAGTTCTTATCAAGCTTGGTGCCAGAATCAGCCAGTGAGTGTCACACAGGAGCTCTAAATAGGGTTGTAGTTCTATGTCTCTAACTCGGTGGTACTGCTCAGTGATGCTAATCCCAGCCACACCTTGACCAACAAGGTGGCATGTATGTATCTGAACATGACCACAGGTCTAGTTCCTCCCTCCACTTCTCTGTTAGCACCCCATTACACCAACACCTACCTTTTTCTTGAACCCTTCTAAGCTATACTAACCTGAACACCAAGTTCATATGCATTCACTTTTTAATATATAGTTCACTATTGAGATTAAAGACATACGATTCATTTTTTATTATTGGTCCTCATGCTTTAATCTTGTTTCTTTATTAATATGTCAGTTGCAGCATGAATACAATTCTATCCAATTAAATTGATATGTAATTCCTGAAGTCATCCATTGGGTATTTATTTGTTTTCCATATTGCCCACATTAAACTAGGAATTCCTTCATGCCAATGCTTTAAGACCTCTTCTTCCAGGGCTGACATCCTATCCATATGTAGACTGTGCTTCATTAAGAAATGGGTGATGGAGTTTGTGCACACTGTCATGTGCAGTGGGTCCTTGATAGCTTCTCTTCAGAGCCTGGACAATGGAATACAAATTATAAAGTTCAGTTTCGTGCTCTGTGAATCTCCCTTTATCGCCCCAAGTGAAGAGCACCTGCTCCCACTTTAGAAAACTTAGGTTTTGTTCCTCACCTGATCTTTCAGCTTTTCTCCAAGTGTACTCAGACAACACCTGTATCAAGCACACACTTCTCCAGTGTTAACTGTAAAACTCACTAAACATAGTTGGGCAGTGGCGGTGCATGCATTTAATCTCAGCACTCGGGAAGCAGAGGCAGGCAGATCTCTGTGAGTTCAAGGCCAGCCTGGTCTATAGAGCTAGTTTCAGGATAGTCAGGACTATACAGAGAAACCCTGTCTGGGCTGGAGGATGGACAATTCAGAATCATTTTTGCTTAGGTATCAAGCTTGAGGCTTGGGATACAGGTGACCCTGCCTGGGGAGAGGTGGGGGGGAATCTGCAGTCAGAATCCTAAACTGGAAGAGGACATGCTTCCTGAGTTCTGTGGTTACAAGAGATTAGTGTGGTGACATCCGAAGACTAGTCACAACTGGGGGTCATTTGTGAGTCTCACAGGGGAATTCCTGCCAGTGAACACCAGGCAGGGGCTGAGCTGCTGGAACTCAGAGACCTTGGACTAGGGGATTGGCCTTGCGTACATGGGGCCAATTCTATAGACATTCTACTTTTGTGGGTGTTTGAAAATGCCGATATAAAGAACAGTGTGTGGTATAGCTGTGTCATGGCTAGCCCCCGTTCGTCACAACAGCTAAAATGTACAAACAGGAGAGTGGTGGCATCTGGACTGGAGATGCAGCCACACCCTCACAGAGCTCCCAGGAAGCTGTGTAAAAGACAGATGATAAGAAACCAAACCCAAGACCAGAGTCCCAGACACTTCTGGCATTTCTGAACAGAGCAGAGGACATTTCTGGCTTCTGGTAGAACCAAGATTTTGACAAGAATCAAGGGCTCTGCCCCTACATTAGCCTCCTGTTCCCATCATTTCCCCTCATGTGTGATACTCAAATGGGAACACGCTGAGACAGAAAGCAGAATGGGGATTGCCAGGGGTTGAGAGTGAATTATTGTTTAATAGGTAATAATGTTGTCTTGTAAAGTGGAAAAGTCATGAAGATGGGCAGTGATGGCGGTTATGTGTCATTAGGAGTGGACATCCTATCACTAAACTATACAGTTAAGCATGGCTAATAGAGTCAGTTGCTTGGGGTGGACCTGTTTTCTGCTGTGTTGGAAGCACCCCTCGTATTGTAAGGGCAAGGTTTGAACTCGCTCTCCATAAGGAGGTGGGATAAAATCTGGTGACATGGTTTATTCCATTTTTGGCAAATTTCATACACTGGAAGGAGACAAGAAAGTCTTATTTGTAAAAAGACCTCCTAAAGTAGACCCTGCTGTAAGTGCAGCTGGATTTTACATGTACGGAAAATTTGTGGGCAATCACCATAATTAAAGGAAGTAACCTTGCTACAAACCCAGTCTTTTCCCAATTCTAAGTCTTGGGGAGATCATGAGAATCATTTTGGCTACAAAGAAACAAGTTCCATAGTCAGAATTGAAGTCGAGATAAGAGTTTTATTCTCAGAAAATTGACAGAGTAATTCAATCTTAGAAAAGAAAAAGTTTGCAAATCAACAGCAATAAATAAAATCATAGCCAAAAAATATTGGCTAAAGAATATATTTGTAAGAAATTAAAACAGGCCAGTTAGCCCGTGGTAACTACGTTGATTAATTACATTCACACAAATAAAAAAGGAAGTAAATGAAAGTAAATCTGCAGCATTTTTGAAGTAGATTTATGATGACTTTGTGTGTGTGTGCGTGTGCATGTGTGTGTGTGTGTGTGTCTATGTATGCTTGTGCATACATGGGCTTGAGCTAGGAGAGGGCATTGGATCCCTAGAGCTGGAGTTACAGACAGTTGTGAAATGCCTGGCTTGTGTTGGAAATGTTGTGCTGGTCTTCTGGAAGATCAGCATGTGTTCCTAACTGTTGAGCTACCTCTTTAGCTCCTCCATCAGTGTGGACACTGATGCTAATTATGATGTCTTATAGCATTAGAAAGGCAGGGAGTGAGATCCATATCACTGTCAACTGCAAAAGCATTAGTTTTTCAAGAAAGATCTAACCATTGTTCTTAGCACTGTAGACTGAATTGAATTAACTGAGTGACAGCTCTCCAGAACATAATGTCCATAATGTTCAAAGTAGAGTTTTTGTAATAAGGTGAAGGAAGGGGATGGGGAGCAAGGTAACAAGAGAGAACAAGAAAGGGAAGAGCCCAGAGTTCATGTAAATAAAATAAGATCACACCAAGAACAGCTTCATGCTATGAGAAACTCAACTCCAGATATAAACAGCTGGAGAGAGGTCATAGGAAAGCAGTAAGAAGAGAGCTAGACTAAGGAAAGAACTAGAAAGTAGAGAAGGCTTTGGTAATGAGGTCCACACTATGAGTCCTTTTCTAATTCTTATGGCAAAGATTGAGATTCTTTAAATGCATAGTTCCATTTTTTTTTGCCCTTGCTATCATCATTTCTCTAAGTATAGGAGTGCGTGTAGAGAGACAGTATCTACATTTGTGTGGGAGAGACAGCTGGGTGAAGGTGGGTTCTGGGGTGATGCAGTCAGGAAGGATCAGTAGTCGCATCCTTGCAGACAAGTAGGAAGTAAGGGAAACTGGTCCTAGAAGAGGTCCTGTCGGGAGTCATCCTGAGCCTGGCCAAGGCTGCCTGAGGTTACCTAATGGCTTTCTTCCGTCTCCTCTTTGTGAATCATCCGCCCTACCCTTCGGCAGTACATGTTTGAGTCACTGCTGAATGCAGATATCTCATTAGGCCAGGAATTAAGGGCTATTAAAAATGATTTGCTGCTGGTTCCAGATTAAAGACAGGCAGACCAATTTACCAGTACAGTTGCCCCAGTCCAAAATAAAATGCAAATTGTTGAGATGGAGCAGTTAGAGCGAGCAGGGTGAATCGTGCACACCTCCTCTGAGGTTCTTCAAAGAGAAGGAAGATTGCTGAGATGGGACAATTTCAGCAGCAGCCTCCCCTAACCTGCCGTAGAGGTAGAGTCCCCCAGTGAAAACTCAGAAACCGTCACCATCAGTCTGGAGTGCACACTTGGAGTACAAATCAGTGTTCTAATTCCCTCAAGGTGCAAAAGCTTCAAGTCAGTTAATGATCTTCTAGATTATTTTAAAAATTATATGTTTATGTTCTATACCCTCTCTCTCACACACACACACATACACACACATACACACACACAAATAAATAATCTCCAAAATAACCAAGCACCCAGGAGTTCCATGAGCAGCTGTGAGTTAGCCCGTGCTTCTAGAGCTGCCCATCTCAGGAAGTGTCCCATTGTCTGCTCTTCATAATGGACATGATATCATCCACTGCCCTGAGACAGTAAGACACACTGATCCTGTAACTGTGAAGTCAGTTACGTTTTATATCTGGAGTGATTGCAGGTTATTAAGCCCTTCATTTGTGATAACTTAGCCATGCTTCTCAGAAATACTAAAATATGATGTCATCTTCTCAGAAAACCCAATCCTTGGGTTTTGAGTCCCCCTCGGTGTGCACCAACTGTACAAAATAATGGATTTCATTTGTGACTTTTTCACACTTGCCATCATTTACCTGCCATCGCCGTCTGTTGTACCTCTCCCCTTTCATGCCTCCCCACCATAGTGCCCCTTCCAGGACCATACATATGTCTTTCCAGATCTAGATTCTATATGAGAGAAAAATGTGATACTTGTCCTTGTTAGTCTGGCTTACTGTGGTCTCCTGGTGCTCTTGTTTTTATGGTTATTTATGGCTCACTCTTGTGTCGTACTGATCTGTAATCTCTCTTGTCACCCATTCGTGAGCACACAAGCCGAGTGCATGCTGTGGTTATTGTGTTGTTATAAACCCAGAAGCATGAAGACATCTCCGCTGAATACTGATCCTCTCAGATCTAAACCAGGGAGTGGTGAGCTGACCTGAGGTCTAGTTTTAGGGTTTTTTGGGTTTTTTTTGATTTTTTGGTTTTTAAGATTTTATTTATTTATGTATATAGTGTTCTACCTGCATGTCTGCCTGCAGGCCAGAAGAGGCACTGGATATCACTATAGATGGTTGTGAGCCACCACGTGGTTGCTGGGAATTGAACTCAGGAC
>LOJH01002434.1:19113-32158 GCA_001685095.1 Ellobius talpinus
TCTCTCTCTCTCTCTCTCTCACACACACACACACACACACACACACACCCCTCATACACACAGTAGGACCATTTAGGGATTATGTCTTTTTTCATCCACATTTCAGCCATTAAAATCAGTAGCATCCAAAGGAATAAACTGTAAGGCAAAACAATAGTTCAAAGAAACAAGGGTCAGGACCTTAAATTGCGACAAGGAAGCAGAGCTGGCAGGTAGGTTCTGAAGGATTTATTTCACCATCTCTTTCTGAGGAGAACTCTCTGGTTCTGTGTGATTGCTCCTTCTACTAGGAAGCACTGTGGGTACCGTGAGGAAGGGAACTTGCAGAATCAGGCCACCCAGAACCCCCTGGCATGAAAGGAAGGCAGGCTGGGAGCCTAAGGCTGGCACACTTGCTGCAGACAGGGGCCTAAGGTAGAGAAAGCGATCCACAAAAAGGCAGAGCCTGTAACTGAGGATGTTTTCTTCTCTTGTTGACATCAGTGTCGCCCACCGCTAGATGTGCTATTCTGAAAACCTGACTTAGAACAGACAGTGCTCAAGAAATGGCAAGAGCCCCACAGTAAAGTGCAGTTTCCTGACTCACGCGCTAGACAAGCCTTAATGCGGCCATGCCTGGGTGGTTCTGGAAATTAGCATTCCGCCCCAACAAATCTAAACCACTTGCTACTTGGACAGCACCTTGTGTTTTACAAAACACTTTATCCGCAACGGCAACTTTAGATGTATTTTTATATGCACACTTTCTTGCCACTTTAGGGGGTGAGGCGCTGGGCCTTGGTTGGCTTTCTATATGCGGTGTGTGGGGGGTTGTTCCTTTCTGTCTATAGAATATTTGCATGAGGATTTCAGAGAATCCTGGACTTTAGCATTTTCTTGCCTGGGAAGTTTTCTTTCAGCTGCTGTGACAAGTGAACGAACTGGGGGGTAGAGAGGGGAGAAGCAGTTTCAGTGAAGGCAAGCAGACCATCTACTGACCAGCCAGAGTTCCAGCCACCGTCAGGAGCCTCTTACCCTCTCTGCACACCTAATAGCCGCCTGTGGTTGAGGTGTTGTCTCACACATTCAGATCCCAGAACTTTAAATATATGTGACTGCCATGTGATTATTAAAAGATGCAAATTCACCTGCAAGCGTTCCTTAACGGGCAGTAAACCCTGAGCATTAGACATTCTCTCTGGAGAGAAACCCTTGTAGGATTTGGTCGTGTGTGCATCTCCCCGCTCCACGTGCACCACCAAGTTCCTTTTTCCCCTTTCCTTTTTTTACACAGAAGTGTTGGGAAACAGGTAGCTTAGGTGACGTGGTCCTTTGTTGACACAGTGTTTGGGAAACGACCCACCCCCCACCCCCCAGATAAAGATAGTTGGTGTGCCGGGATGGCGGGCTCTGCCCTCCTATTCTGAGGGAAGTGACTCAGACATTCCACTTAAGCAGCATAGTCTGTATCTTTCATCTTAAGAGTATAAATACTTCATAAAAGTCCACACGGAGACAGAGGAAGAAATGAGTAAAGAGAGCACGGAGTGGGGCCTGCCCAAGGTCACTCGGGCCGCCGATGGAAGCATTACGTAGAACCTGATTCGCCTGGCTCAAGTTCATTGTTCTCAAACCTTTCCTCCAATGACTTGATAAGATGTTTTCTTCTCTAGTTTCATCATCAAAGAGCCTGAGTCTGAAATACTTATATTTTATGATAGCATCTTCCAAAATATGATCTCCTCTATCATTGGGGTCAATCAGTTGGGTTAGTTTATTTTGGCAAAGTTGCATAGACTTAAGTTCTGAGATTATATTGATCTATATTTCATAAAAACTAAGACCAGGTATTCGTGGCACAGGCTTGATGGAAATGTTTTCTGGTTAAGCAGGAATTAACCTTACAGATGACGCTATTGGTACCTTTTATCTCTAAGTGGGAAAACCACTACATAAAAGACAGCTATACTGAAATAAAAATACAAATGAAGCAGTAGTTGTTTTCTTATGTAATGAATTTGTCAGTATTCACATTATAATTTGGGAATAAAAGTTTTATCTTTGTTGGTCTATCAATAATAAGTTTTTATTTGTTGTAAATACAATTTTTAAAAATGCATTTACTACCATTACTTCCATAGGCAGGTTCAACCCATGCTCTCTTTACTTGTTTTCTTCCTGTCTCCAAGTGGACATAAATAAGGTATTTATACTCTTAAGATGAAAGACACAATGTGTCTTCCTTTCATTTATATTGCATCCAGTCCCCCTGAGGTGGGAAGGCTCCATTGGAGACCAAGCCATGACCTTAGTTACTGTTTGGGACCACCCTCCATTGGAAATAGCTGCTGGCCTTTAAGAGCTAAGTAGCATGCACAAGCTGTCACTTTGCCCTGTAGCCTCCTTCCTCCATATAACCCTCCTATTGGATGCTATCTGATGTGCCAACCATCTTGAATGGGTTTGCTGTTGTTTGTTGATGATGGTATTTTGGCTTTTCTCCTTTTTGTTCAGTTTCACTACATGGCACTTCCATGCGTCAGGCCATTCTTGGACCATGTATCTGATTGGCTGTCTTGGGTTGCTGAACTAGCCTTGCTCCCACCACATTTTCCCAAGTCTTTTCCCCCCATACTGGAAATCTCTTCCTTTTTTAAAAAACATTTATTTGTTTGTTTATATTTTGTATCCAGTGTTCTGCCTATATATATTCCTGCAGGCCAGAAGGGGGCACCAGATCTCATTACAGATGGTTATGAGTCACCATGTTACTGGGAATTGAACTCAGGTCCTCTGGAAGATCAGTCAGTGCTTTCAACCTCTGAGCCATCTCTCCAGTTCTGGAAATCTGTTCTTATCAGTTGCCAGCTTCAAATTGTGCAGTGGCTCCTCATTTCCCAAAGTGTAAAAGCTCACATTCTTTGGCACAGTGTGGACGGCCCTCCCTCTGTGACCTACTCCTGCCCTTGTTGTGTTTCCAGCCACTCTGGCTCATGATATGTGACAGCTAGCGAGGTGCCGCGGCTTTCCAAAGGGGTCATGTCATCTCCTCGTTCCTGCATTTGCATACCCTTCCTCCTCTACTCAGTCCAGATGTGTCTGGCATGTCACATCCAGCCCCTAGTTTGGCACCCACTTGCTTTTATCTGTGATCCCTGTCATCTCACCCACCAGACCCTCACAAGGGTTATGTGTGACTTCTGTTTCTGCTGCCGTAACCCTGTACCTAGTACAAGAAGAGTGGCCAACTAATGTCTGTTTATAGAGAAATGGAAGAACCAAGCAGTTTATTTTATTTTTTCCCCTGTGTGTGTGATCACACACAGTCTAAGTCCAGGACGCTCAAATCATGGAGCATGGTGGTGGGTAGGCTTTCTTGACAGAAAGGTATGGCCTCTTAGTATGCTTTTTTACCATTTTTATTATTAGAGCTCCATGGCCAGACAACCTATGCAGAGCCAGGGATTCTGGCCAAACAGCTGTACTGATGTTCCTAGACCTATCAGCAGCCGTGGGCAGGTCAGGTCAACATGTTCCATTCCCCACCCACCTGCAGGCCCCGTGGCTGCTTGAGTCTCAGCTGGCTTCAGTTCTTTCCCAGAGGGATCGGGTAGACACTTTTCCTTCAATTCCCTTCATTTTCAAACTCTTTCTCAATTCAGTGTTGCCACACCCCATGAGCAAAGATGCTCCCACCCTCTTTCAGACAATACAGTTGTTCAATATGGACACGAAAAGGAACAGAATTAGACACTGAGCATTTCAAAGCCCTCAGAGAGCTGTTTCTTGGATGTGGCCTGTGTGATGGCCAAATGCCAGAGCAGCCAAGGATTTGGGTGTCCCTGAAGGCTGGTATCATCTCGAACTTATCAGAAGCATGACGTAATAAGGAGAAACTCTTAGCAGGGGTTTTGCAGCCAGCTCTCCGGGAGTGCATGGTTAGGCTGGGGCCTTCCAGCAATGGGGGCACTTCACCACATCAGGTTCTGGGTGGCTAGGGTGTTTTTGGTGACTAACAGGAAGCTGCTGGTGGATCTTTCAGGCCCCTTTTCCATCTGCTTCATTTCTTGTTTTTCACTTGTGAACTGATGTGGAGGAAAGATTAGACAGTAGTGGGATTGTAAATATAAGAAAAGGGATTATGTCATTGTCATTGTCATTGGTTGTTGTTTCTATTTGTAGCCCTGGCTATACCGGAACTTGCTTTGTAGACCAGGCTGGTCTCAAACTCAGAGATCTACCTGCCTTTGCCGCCCCAGTGCTGGGATTAAAGGCGTGGGCCACCACCACCACCTGGCCAAGATAAAGGGTTACATTTGTAGGCTGGATCAGAGATTATTGGTTCCCTAGTAGTGAAGCCCTTAGTGCCACCACTCAATCCAGTGACCTCCCAGCCCTCCCAGTGGCGGTTTTGCAGCAGCTTCTTCATGACCTCTCATGAGGCTGATGCTCACCCTTGTGACTGGTACCTTTCCAGGTGGAAGGACAATGGGGGAAGGTTCCACTTCATTTCAGTAAAGAAGCTAGAAGGTTTTGATGGGTGGGTGATTTTCTTACTCTGTAAATTGTGGGTAAATACCCAGTGTTCATCAGGGACTCGCTCAGAATTCAGACTTTAATCAAGTCTGGAGCTACAGTTGTCTGAAGCATTCTGTGCACAACAAAGCAAGGCTAAGTCACAAAATCCATTAATGAATTAGACATCCAAGTTCCAGGATGTAGCTTTTGTTCATTTTGTTAGCTGCTAAGACAATGCCTGTCGTCTATTCACTTACTTGTTGAGCGATTGAACTCATAAGTAAATAAGTGAAAGCAAATGAACAAGCGATGTTATGTTGATAATTTATTCTGCTAGGACAAGTCCATATCGGAGTCTCCAAAATCTACTTCTGATCTTTTCTCAGACACAGTGTTCCCAGGCATTGAAAACATTGAGCACTGAGGAACAAATGAGGAACATTTGTTTACATTAAAAATACTTTGTCTTCCAAAATCTGAGAAAAGTTCCTCAAAGGGGCAGGGTATACTTTATATTTTACACCTTAGGGCAGATTATTGAGGAAAATACTCACTTTGTAACCTCATAAAATTTAATTTTTGTTCTCTTAGATTTAGATTCATTTGGCACTCCCCAGCACTTGCACTTAGCTTCCAAGCAACTAGCTTTGCTCATTTTCTCTTGTCTGGACCAATTTGGACACCATGATAGGGTTATAGGGCAACCTCCCATACATAGGTCTGCGACAGCATCTTGCTACAGGGGAGGCTGTATCCAGTGTGAGTTGGAAAGTCAGTGTGTGGTTGGGCTTATAGGGAAAATAGAGTCTACCTGGCATACTATGTTACCCACGACATCCGGGGTCAAAGGGCAAGGCTGATTTCATCAGTGACGTGGCTGAGAGTGACCACTCATTATGTTCCTCACTTCCAGTCTCCCCCGATATCTACCAGCCGGGGTCTTCATATCTGGGGAGGTTTCTGGTGGTCAGAGGCACATTCTACAGGCTGGGGTCAGGGAAAGTGACATAATACAGAAGGAACAACTTGCGTTATTTATACAGGGGTCCTGACTGTTTAGATTATTCTCATTTCTGCTCCAAACAGTGTGATTTGTTTGTCTATATTCATCAAATAGCTATAGTGTAACCCATCTGTGTAATAAGCATGTACGGGGCATGCACATAACTCCTTGTTCTCGTGTATTCTCATTGAGAACAACAGTTCATAAACGGAGTAGCACATAGAGGGCAGAGGTTGAGAAAGGAGTAAGAAAAGTCATATGGAGAAGATGAAAGCTAGGGAGAGCAGGGTCGCAGTGGTTGGGGGTCTTGGTTTGAAATAGGGCAATCATCAGAACAGACCTGACTTAGGAGTGGTATGAAGCCTTAGGAGATGTGGAACATTTGCCAGGCTGAGGTGCAGGCATGCCTGCAGCTTTTAAAGAACAAGACTGATCAGGCCTGGGAAGTGGAGGAAGGAGAAGAGCCTCGGACAATATGGAAGTACTTTGGCTTTGACTGACTGGAGTGGAAGTCCTTGTGGGGCTGTAAACAGAAGAGCAGTAGGAGCCGACACATGTACTAGGAGGATATTTGGTCCTCTTGAGGTACTGGAGACTATGGGAAGAACTAGAAGCCAGGAAACCAATCAAGAATATTGCCAAAATAGACTGGAGATGATTGTATGCTGTAGACAAGAGTAGTCACAATCAAGGTACTTGAAAGATAGTAGAGCTCACATATTTCTTCATAGTGTAGCTTGAGAGAAAGAAGAATCAAGACACCTTTGAAATTTGGGGATGACCTAAGCAAAGTAGAAAATCAAGTTGCTAGGAATTTTCAGAGATTCAACTAGTTCATTTGATTGGCTATACCTATTAGACGCCAATAGGATTACATAGAATGAACAGTCAGAACCCAGGAAGCAGGGAAGGAGGAGGAGACAGGAGAGAGGGCTCAGGACAAAGCCTTGGATGCCACCCCAGAAGGGGTCAGAGAAATGAAGTTGTCGTCAGGAGAAGCCCAGGCACCAGCTTAAGGCAGAGGAAGGCACACATAGGAAGAAGGATGGATCTAAGCCCTTCTCTGGTTCCTCAGACTGCAATACGATGGCCTTGATTGATGGATGGAGGAGGGGAAAATGAAAAATGAAAACAGATGCTTGATTACTTTAAGTGTGTTTTAGATATTTGGCTATCTATTGTATATTTAGACAAAGCTTGATCATGGTATATAAATATTGTGAATTTAGTTTTCATCAAATTAAATGACTTTCCCAATTGATTTTGAAGAATACCTTATAACAATGTCTCCTTGATGGAAGAAGTTAAGTCAGGTGAAACTTATCCCCATTAGTGTTAAGATATCAGGGAAGTTTTTAATAGGACTTGTTATACTGGATTACAAACTGTTAAGCTTCAGTAACATAACCAAATTAATTTTTAGATCACCTCATGTATTTGGTTCCAAACATGTTTTGTTTCATTTGTGGACTTTTAGAAGTCAAGATCTGTTTTATTCTTTTACTTTATTTTTTGTGGGGGGCGTACGAGACAGGCTTACTCTGCGTAGCCTTGGCTGTTCTGGAACTCCTTCTGTAGACCTGGCTGGCCTCAAACTCATTGAGATCCACTTGTCTCTGCCTCTCAAGTACTGGGATTAAAGGCATGCACCACCACTACCCAGGCAGATATGCTTTATTCTTTATGTAGAAAGAATTTATCTATTTAAAAATATAGCTTTAGAATTCAGCTATGGCTCACAGCATAGGAAGAAACCCTGGTTTCGATTTAAAAGTTGAAGAAGATATACTTTAAAAGCACATCTCTTGCATAGCTTTGCTAATGTCAAAGCTGCAACTGATTTATGAATTGTGTGTTTTGTCTCAGTAGCTTTGGAGTTATCAGAATATGTTCTTTGCTATTAAAACTTGGACAGTGAGTTACGGTTTGAACTTTTATTACTAGTCCTGTCTTTTTCAAGTCTGATTCTCTTCCATTAAGAATCCCCTAAAGGGATACATTTGGGAGAGATGGAAATGCTCTGCTTAACCTTAGGGTTGTGGAGCTCGTTTCAAAGTGACCCGTTCAGTTGTGGCCCTGGAAAAACTATCTTTACTTATTCACAAAATTTGAAGCTTGATTTCAGAAAATGCTTAATCCAGCTTTTAAAAAAAAGGTTAAGACTTTTCACAAACAGAAAAGGGAGAAATCATTGGGAATTTCTTAGCACTGTTTATATATATATATATATTAAAAATGTCATTTCAGCTTCTAATGCCTCAAACTAGAACATTAGCATTAGTTAGCTTAGGTTTATATGTGTTTTATGATAATAAAATTTCTAAAGCAAACTTATATCCAATATAAATTCCACATTCTGCATTGTTCTTAGCCATGTATTCTCTAGTCAATTGCAGTCCGCTAGCCATTGTTACACTCGCACTACCAGTGAATTTTCTTAGTGTGTACCTGTGTTTTAGTCAGTGTTCTATTGCTGTGGAGAGAAAAGACTGTGGCAACTCTTATTTTAAAAAAAAGCCTTCAATTGGGACTTTCTTGCAGTTTCAGAGGTTTAGTCCATTATCATCATGGTGGAGAGCATGGTAGCATGCAGGCAGACACGGTACTGGAGGAGTAACCGAGAGTTCTACATCTGGATCCATAGGCAGCAGGAAGAGAGAGACTCTGGGTTTGGAATGTGCTCTTTGAAACCTCAAAGCCCACCTCTCCTGAAACACTTTCTCCCACAAAGCTACACTTTCTAATCTTTTAAGATAGTGCCACGCCCTGACGACCAAGTATGCAAATCTTTGAGCCTATGGGGGCCCTTCTCATTCAAACCACAGCCTGCTTTCCTGTACAGCTGTCTTTCCAGGTACCCTAACAATTATACAAACAACCTACATGTGATAGAGGGAGACACAGTTAAAATGTCTAGATCTTACTTCCGATGTTTTCAGACCTTTGCAAACATGGATAACACAGAAGCATTTGCATCAGCTCTAGCAGCTAGAGAGTCTGACGGGAAAGCATGCACCTTATGTTACGTGTTCTGCCGTATTCTCCTTATGCGGACATCCAGTTCAGCCCTGCTGCTAAAGAATGAGACGTTCTCTCACCTGCACATGGTACCCACTGAAAGCTCCTTATTTCATGGTCCGTAGAAAATGCCTTTGACACATGATATCACTAAAGCTGTTGAACAGTGAGTTAGAGGACCAGGCTTTCTGGGTTTATGGTCTCTAATAGTAAGATACCACAATTGTGCTGTCTTATATTCTACTATCCAACTCAATTGTTCCCCTCCCCCCTTTCTCTCTCACACACACACTATCCTCTGGCTCGACCAAGCGTCTATGTAATGCTGTGTGAAGTAAGGATAGGAGATGTCTCTACTCTGCACAGAAACAACTAAATGACTTGTTCAAAGTAATATGGATGAAAAATAACCCAACTGAGATCTTAGAACCCAAGTCACCTTGGCTCAGGTTCAGTACTGTGCTTGTAGGAAGCAAAAATAACCCTCATTAATTGTGGTAGCTCCCAAATAAGGAGACAGTTTCTTAGAGGGGGAAGAACAAATATGACTATCACTTTGGTGAGAATCACTGGAAATTTTAATATGAGGAAAGCTTGCTTTTTCTAAATATCTACACTTCTATGCCAGCCAGTAATTTTTCCTTGCATTCCCATTTTTTCATCTAGCTTTTAAACAAAATGTTATAGAAAATTTCAAGCATTTATAAGAGTTGAGAGAATAGTGTAATAAACCCCACATATCCCTCACCCAGTCTTCCTGATCTCCCACTGGTTTGATTTCTAAGCTTATCCCTAAAGTCCAACCATTTCATCCAGAAGTGATTCAGTATGGATAATAGGTGATTCGCAATCCATCTTTGAGGCTGGTTTGATGCAATGATGATTGCAATCATAGATAAGCAAATAATTAAAACCCTTTCTGAAAACGAACAAAGCCTGCTCAAGGGTTGTTTGGCCCTAAAGATTGCATCACATCAGCAGGAATTCAGTTACCAAATCTTCCCGTCCTGGCCTCTCAGTCTCAGATCCTCGCTGTAGGTGTGCCAAGGCGTGCAGAAGGAGGCTGCTTCGTGAACACATTGTGTGTACTGAACGTGAGCTGGAGCGTACCGTCCAACTTGAGTCATGAAAGCTCGGCTTTTTTATTTTTTAAATCACTTCATGTTGTAGTTATGCTTAAATACATTTTTAAGACATCGTCCCATATAGGGAAATGTGTGTGAATGATTCACTCAGACTTCTGGATGTACAGCCTGAAACGTTGCTGCTGTAGAGGAAGCATTGATAGACTATGAGTATTTTTGTTATTATTGTTAGGTTCTTTTGTTGTCTAATTGGAAAGCTGGTAAAATACTATCATTTTCCAGATAAAGTTCTTGGCAAGATTTCTCTCTTTCAAACCCCCTAGGACAGGCCACAGCTCCATGAAAACATGAGTCAAATACATTGCAAATTTCCCAGGGAGAAGCAACATCTTTTCCAGCTGTTTGGATAGTTTGTCTAACATCTGACCAAAGCCCTCTTCTACCAATATTGTTCTGGGCTTTTACACTTTGATTTGTTCAATGTTATAATTTAAAAGCTGAGCCAATAGTTCAAGTCCTTACTTAAAGACTTTTAACTCTTATCACTTATAACAATAATAATCTTTTTAAAAACAAAAGAAGACAAATGGTCACATTATCACCTTAGGCAGTTCTCTTAGACAATAAAAAGAAATCCTTCTAATTTCATCAAGCCTCCCACCCCTAGGTAATTTTTCTATTATTTATAAAGTGAAATATCTCCCATCTATAGCATAAAGAACTAAAGTTGTTTTGATTGATTAGCTTCAGGTTTCCTATTTTAAATGTTTCCTAGCTCCAGCCAGTTTGTTTAATTTATTCAGAAGGAATGTATTTGTGATCATTCCAATTAATTTCTTGTCTGTTTTGTCTGGCATCTGTGTGAAACTAGCTATAATAGCTTTAAAGTTTGGCAAGCCCTACAGTAAACTGCCCAAGGTGGGATGGAAATTTTTCAGGGCCCAATTAACAAGCCAGCTTGTTCTCCAGCCTATCTACACGAGATCATCTGTTGCCTCCAGTTGTCTCTATAACCGTTAAAAATGCTTGATGAGTGAGTTCAGGGGGAGAAGGCAAAACGGAATGACTGTGTCTTTAAGAATAGGCTTCATGGCTAAAGACCAAATATCAATAAATAATGTAGTCTACTCTCCCTTTCTCCCCTTCCCATTTTCCCCATCCCCCACCTCAACTATAAACCTTGGAGTGGGGAAAGTGGGAAGAAGTAGGCAGTAAGAAGCCTGGAAGTAGAGGTGGACCTAAAACCAGTGGTAGGGCATTTGTTTACCCAGCATGCATGAGGCGCTGAATTCAATCCTCTGGAAGGAGGAGGGGGAGAAAGGAGGTGGAGCCAAAACTGTATTCAAGGCTTTTCTCAAAGCATCTACCTTCGGCACCCACACAAAATGGGCAGCATAGCCATGGAATAAAGATGTTCCCAAACCTAGTTATTAAAACAATCTAATAGTTATAATCAAAGCTCATTTACTCTTAACAGTTATTTTGTCGTGATTGATTATCTTTTACCTTTTTCACTAGAAAACGGAAACTTAAGGTTTTGCTATCATTTGGATGGAGTGTCCTCTCAAGCTGTATTGCTGTAAAATATGAACTAGATGCAGCCTTAGACCTACACTGCAACATTAAAACACGTTTTATTTCAGATTGACTCCTGAAACAAATATAAATTTCATCTCAATTTAAGTATTTTAAATGCCCCAGCCCATGTTACCAATCAAGAGTTTTAGCCATGTCATTTTTGTTACTGAAACAATAAAGTTCTTAAAACTTCCTTACTCTGGGGTATTCTAGGCACTTGAGGAAAATGATCAATAAACAAAATTCAGAGATCATTATCCTATTACTTATTCATAGTGAATTTTGTTAAGGCAGACATATGTGTGTTTCTGTGTGTGTATAACTATGTAGTTTGATATCTATAATTTACTGTATATAAATATGGTCTTATATATATATAACTGCATGGTTATAACTATATATGTATATATACATATATTATATAGACATAGTTATATATAGCTATACATGTGTATCTATATACATAAATACTATATAACTATATATAGTTATATAGATTTTGTTTTCGTTTTTTTTTAAACTGGAAAAAGAGACCAGTTTGCTCTTATCTGTTTAGATAATTCTTTTTGATTCATCAGAGTATGTACCTAATTAATTAATATTGCCCTTTGTTCACACTGCATTTTACTCTTGGCAAATGCCCTGAACTGACTGTCGTCACATGTTTTTAATTTTTGAAAAATCCATCTTTTTAAGATAAACATGGAAAGAGAAACCAACTGTAGAGAAGTCCACAGGAAGAGGAGAGGAGTTGAAGTTCTGCCATGAACACTTACCAGAAAAGTATGATACGATTTGACCTCCTCTCCTTAACTAGGGAATTCAGACTGTTGAGTACCTAGCAGCGCTTTTTATAAATACTTCAGTGTTTATATGCCGTACTAGAAAAGCGTGCCTGGTTTGTTAACACACAGTTACTAAAGACACCAAGATATACATAAGATATTTAAAGACATAAAATGTACTTGAGAAATATAAGTGTTCCATGTACAAAATAAGCCAACCCCTCCACCCACCTCATTCTTCTCCAGATACTTGGGTCTCTGGTGGTGAGTAGGGCACAGCTATATTCGTGAACCGGTGGCTTCCTGCTGCTCCCATACTAAAGTTGAAATTATGTCTAATTTGTCAAGATAATGTGTGTATTTGATTTGGCAGGGTATTACATTGTCCTGCTTTAAGATATCTCAGTGAACTTGGTCTCAATGAGAATGTTTTTATATTTCAAGGCCAGTTTGATTTTTAGCCTTCAGCCTTCCCCAGAAAGTTCTAAATTACTGGATGTTTTAGATTTCTGTGTTTTCATATTTCAGGCCTTAGATTATTATAAGGTATAAGAAAAATTAAGAGGAAAAGACCAGGCATGACATTTTGCTGCTGTTTCGTTGAATACAATACTGACTACTTGAAACGTAAGCCTTCTCAGGCAGATACATCATGCTGTGTTTATCGGGTCAGCGTAGTAACTGTCTCCTATACAAAAGAGGCAACAGCGAACTCCAGGACCTCAACTTGACAACCCAGTAGCCACTCAAGTCTTTCGTCTCTCATCACAGCCGATCTTCTTGCTTTGGTTTTGTAGTGCTAGAGGTTGGAGCAGGGACCTCTCCACACTAGTCAAGCACACCACCACTGGGCTATGTCCACAGCTACAAGCTCCTTAAAAACACTGTCACCTGACTATTAGCCGTCACTCATCTTTTCTTTGTTCCTTCTCCCCAAATGCAGCTCTTCTTCCTGCCCCAGCCACTGCTTTATATAAGATTTGGAGGATACTTACTGGTCCTTATCATCTCATTCTTTGGCTTTTTATATCTATCTTTCTTGTCATCATTCAGTCCCCGTTTCTCTTATTCCCCCCCCC
>LOJH01002434.1:32233-42975 GCA_001685095.1 Ellobius talpinus
ACAGCCAAGGCTGTGTTAGAGGCACTATTGTGACCTAAGAACTCCCCCCCCCCGTCTTCACAGCCTTTGACACCCTACTCACCAGCCTAAGGTCCCTTGTGGGTCTCCCTTGTTGGTTTATATAGGCTGATATGCCCCAGGATCCAGTCTTCTGGTATCTTTCCACTAGACCAGTCTCCTAATGAGACTACATGCCCTTCCCTGGCTTGTGCTACTCCTCTTGTGCAGATGGTCCCTTGGTGTGCCCAGTGCCCTACTAGACATCCCATAGGCACTCAGAGTTAGAGGCAAAGGCTTGAGTCCGTTTTTGCCCATTCTTGTGTACTCGTTCCCTTTATTTTCTTTAGTAAATAGCACTGCATGCCACCAACCAATTGTGTATGTGATTCTCACAGTATGTCCAAGTCCATCATAGCCATAAATCATCATGCCCTCCACTTTTCTTCCTGTCCTTTTGGCTAACCACTGTCATCTACTTTAGATTCTGTCATTTGGCTTAAACTTATCATTTAATAATTGTGTGTATCCTCATCATTAAGGGCAATATTTAGAAAAAGACATAATTTGAATGATAAAATTTATCATGGCTAAGCTGGTTTAAGCTTCAATTAAAACAGTAATGTCCTTTGAAAGGTAGAAAATGCCAATAAAGATAAATAACTTGAAATTATAATAAACACTGACTGCTAACTATATTTTCTATTATATTGAAGACTTTTTACACACACACACACACAAATTTTAAATAGAATTGACATCTATAAATTGATTTCTGTTTTCCCAGGATAGCAGTTGCATATCTTTTTACTAGTATTTTAGATCTGAATATCATTGTATGACTGTAGCAAAACTCAGTAAATCAGTGTGTCTTGTTGATAGACACTTAGGCTCTTTCCAGCTTTTCATTATTCTAACAAAGCAGTTTTTAATGTTTTTTGTGCTTGACTGTGTATTTTCTGAGGGAAGATTACTAAACATTAAATGTGTCCCTTTTGAGGAGAGGTGTTTTATAACTTTAAAAATAGTTTGCCCAATAATTATCATTCAGTTAATATCAGTTTATGGCCCTGTCCTGGCACAATATGAATTTGTCTTTGTTCTCCACCACACTAATCATTATTGTACTTTTGGCTTTTTAAACAGCTAGACAGATGAATAATGTCAGTCCAGTTGCTCTAATTTTAGACAAATATCCGCAATGTTGGGTGATTTGGTTGCCAAACCCACAATAGATGAGAAGCAGGAAACTGGAAGAAGGGTGGGTTGCTGGAGTCAGGTCCACTGGCAGTAGTGTAAAGTGTTAGCAGACAGAGCAACAGTGAGGATGTACACAAAGCCAGGATCCCAAAATGCACAGTGCATGGTCCATTTAATTCAAGGACCACAGCCCACCTTCTCCCCTGCCCTCTAAGACTATCACTTATATTTCGGTGCAGTGCCCCCATCTCAGCGTTCTAAGTCCTGTCTTTGTAATTGTTAGGTAATTTTCTTAAGTACTAGAGAAAAATGCTTATACAATGTCCAAGATACATTCCAAGGAATCTTCAAGATCAGGGAAACCTGCTTCCATAAGGTGCGGTGTGGCTTGCAATGTAAGGAGCCCTCATGTATGAAAAGAGGGTTATTTATCTTCTCCAGCCTCAAGAACAGGTGGCGTGGGCAGAAGGTAAAAGGAGCACATTTCTAATAAATAAGCCTTCCCTTCCCAGGCAAGAATTTCTTCATGCTGTAAACTGTTGGGCCTCAAAGGAATATTGGTTATCGATAAATAACAGCTCCCACATTTTACAGGAAAGATAACCAGTGCTTTCTCACTGTAACAGGGTGACCTTATAACAAGTTCTATAGTGTGAGCATGTTAGGTCAGATTTCAGTGTCTGATCATCAAAGCACTATACAAAGACTGTTTGCATTGTAAAGAAATAGAATTAAATGCCAGCTAGGCCAAAGATCCTACCAGTTTTAGTTTATGGATGTGTTTCAAACTAGCATGGAGGAGTTGAGGATGGACCTTAGTGGTGGAGCCACTGCCTACTGTTCAGAAGGCTCCATTTCCAGTGAGGAGGGAAAAGCATTTTGAATTTTTCTCAAAGGCTAAAGTCTTTCCAAAAGGAAAACACAAGTATTGAATGAGTTGACTGTGCAATCCTCGTTGCTGTGAGTCAAGAGCCTCCTCTAAAGAGAGCCTTCTCTAAAAGGATGGCAGCTGTATTTCAGCTCCGGGAGCAGATCACACACACACACTTGCTGAAGAGGTTCTTGTGGTCATAACCAGGCCTGTCAGGGAAGAAGTTTAGTCTTCTGCAGTTTTCCCAACCGTGGTGGGAACAGCCCATATAGCTACCCTCTCTCATCTACAGACTTCAGAGAAGCAAAAGCAATTACTGGACTCACATTTAGGGAATCTTGGAACATTAAAAAATAAGACAAATTTTTGCTGGAGAAGAGCTTGCTCTCTATTTCCAGGATTCTTGTGGTAATCAATTATCAAGGATATGAAAAATTCGGGCTACATTTTAAAGTCAATTTTCATTCTGTATGAGTTTATTTTCCATGAAATTCATAAATTGGATGAGAAAACAAAGTGAGACCTCGTCTCTATTGTTAGAAGACTATGCTTTTCTATGCTGGCTCCTATGGGGAAATGCTATTTTTCACCCAAAGCAGACTAACTTCAATTTTTCAGTTCTTGAATAAGGGTTTCAAGATGTATTTTTACCATGCCAAAGTCTGAAGGAAAAAAAAAGTCTTGGAAAACCAAAGCCTTAATCTGGAAATCTGACAAGCGTGCTCTGATCTTCTTCCTTGCAGATAACATGTGTCTTGCTCATTCGAGAAAGGGATAGGTGTGCTAATTAGTCATCTCTTTCTACTGTCTCGTGCTCCCCATCCTTCATTACCTTTCTGCTTTTGTCTGTGTCCTAGCAAACACTCCCATTGTCTTTAGACTTGCTCTCAATACAGGAGTCACAGAGGCCAGAGCAGTGGCAATCCAGATGCACATAGTACTTTTGGGGCTCCATGGTTTATTCTCATTACCTCCTTTAAAGACAAGAGTTAGGTACCTGATTCTAAAAGACCTGTAGAAAAAAAAAGAATGTTTATAGGCCTCACTTGGTTAGGTTTGGCTTGTTTTGATAACTCTTTTGTTTGTCTGTCTGTTTTTCAAGACAGGGTTTCTCTGTATTATAACAGACTTGACTTTCCTGGAACTCTTCTTTAGACCAAGCTGGCCTTGAACTCACAGAGAACTGCCTGCCTCCACTTCCCAAGTGCTGGATGTCACTACCTGTTACTGCTTCCTCCCCATGGCTATCCATAGGATTGTATCTTCATCAGTTCAAGGGGGGGGCTAAGACTTTCATGTATCCTCTAGGCCTTGGTCCAATTTAAGTCAGCAAATAATAAATGATATAGCTTATCAATCATATCACTTAACTCAAACACCTCCATGAATTTTTTTTCTCACTACTTTTAATGGGGAAAACATGTGTGCATTTGATATATACTTCTCACCGACCCTTGCGTGGGGGCAATGAACAAATGTTTAGGTTTTGAGATTTTTACAAGCTGATTCAGATAGGTTTCCAGATGAAACTTACTGTTCAAACACTGACAACACACTCTTGTGTGGTTCCAATTATAGACCCTGGGCTCACTTCCAGCTCTCAAGATCATTCTTATGGAAGATTCTATAGCAATGAGTATGACTTTCTCAGTGAGTTAATGTTGTTTGATAACACAAAATCTGAGCTATATTTTGTTGTAGTTAATAGTAACTGTGTAAATTATAGTCGCCCCAGAAGCAGAGTCCATCCAACAGTGCACATGACGTCATCATAGCTGTTTGTTTGTTTGTTCTGAGACAGGCTGTCAAACTCTAATTGGCTCTCAAACTCTCTGTCCTCCTATATTCGTGTCCCAGTTTCTGAGATTACAGGCAAATACCACCATCCAAGTTATACCATACTTTTTAAATTACGGATCTGTGGTTTCCAACCGTTTGCTAGAACAAATTATGTAAGCATGTTAGAGAACAGTTTGCTAATCCTGTCAAAAATACAATACTTGCCATTTTCTCTAGAGATACACTTGAAGAAATATACCAAACTTTATGCAAATAAGTGTCCATTGAAATGTTGCTGACATAGTAACAACTTGTGAAAAACCTAAGTATCTCTCAGTAGGGAACTGGTTAGATGAACTGTATTACCTCTGTACAATAACGTACCATGCAACTCCTGAAAAAAATTACAGTTAGTTCCTATATATTGACATTCAAACATGTTTAAGATAAAATAATCAATAACAGTGGATAGGGTACAGAAGTCTGAATGGTAGTTGCTGGGGTTTTTTTTTATCTTTTTCGGAAATATAAACAATGAATTAATCTATACAGTTGCACCCTCTTCAAACAAAGGTTTGGTTTTTTAGAGGCAGGTGGATACACACAGATATGGTATACACAGTAGGGAGTAATTGCAGAGTGGGTCTTAGGTGGTAGATAATCATGTAGCATTAACCTGCCTCATGCCTTTCTCTACTCTTGCATTTTCTAAACCAGTGCATGTTTTTTTATCTCCTATTTTAAAATCCATTTGTTCTTCAACCATGTAGCTAACAGAACTGGACATTTTTTCCGCTCATTTTAGTTTTTATACATCACAGCCAGCAATAGATTTTAGTCTCCACAGCCAGAAACTTTTTGAATGCTATCACGATGCCTCAGGGGGAAAATTCCACACCCTGACCTTGTTTCATAGGCTGAGAGACAAATGCTCTAGCAGGGTTATACAAAAGCACCTTCAGGCTGTGTATCAAGTATGTATAAAATATAAGCGGATTTGAGTTTAGATTTGGGCCACATCCCCCAGCTACCTCATTGTGCAAATATTTCAAAATTTTAAACTATCTGAAATTTGAAATACTTTAGGTCCAGCCATTTGGGGGTAATGGATATTATTTTAAAATATAGGAACAAGCAGTGGAGTGGGTTTATTTATATGATCATACTCCTTGTCCTCATAATGACTTCCAGAGTCTGCAATCACACTTACTAATGTTTGTACTTGCCCAAGCATAAACTGAAAAAATTTTAAACCTACCCATAGCATTATGTTAAATAAAGGTATCCATCCTATTTTTTGTTCTCAATATTTTCCAGAACATAGATATACTTAGAAAATAAACAAAGGACGTATGCCTAGAGCCCAAAAGTTTGATCCCGTTGGTAAGCCCATAAGCCACAAGGAGGGGAAAGGGTGATTTCTTAGAGTTAGGCTATAGAACTTAGGGATATTTTTAGAACATAGTTCTATTAATAGGAACATAATATTAGAGCATAGTTAGCCTGTTCATGCCCAGGTAATGAGAAGTCTAGATACAAATTCTACACCTTGACTTGGGTGTTGGCTCCCAAGAGCAAGGAATGTGTTTCTAGATAATGGATGGAGAGAAAGACTGTCGTTACTTTGCTTAAGTAACTGGGCTGCCTTTGCCTGCATTCCTGACATCATCATGTGTTATCCAGACTCTAGGACACCCACAATGCTGTATCCACTTAGAGGAATAAGAGAAAGACAGCTATCTTTGAGAATTAAAAAAGAAAAGAAGTGGACTGGTTAGACAGTTCAGTGAGTAAGATGCCTGCCACCAAGCCAGATGACTTGAGTTCAATCTCAGGACTCACATGGTGTAAGGAGAGAACTCTCTTCCTGCAAGTTGTCCTCTGACCTCCACAAGCCGACTGTGATATTCAAGTGTGCACGCACATACATACACACATACAATAAATAAATAAATAAATAAGTAAATGCAATAAAAATTAAAGATAGTTCAAAAAAACTGGGAGATATCATCTCATATAGAACAGAGCACTTGAACAAGTATATGTTCAGCTCAAGATATGAATATAATCCTAGATTTTGAAAGTGGAGTTCTATCTAAATATTAATGTATAGGTATATAAGGCTAACAGAATAATCCAATACCATTTGACATTTTAGTCTTAGCTTTGAAGCAGAAACCCTGAATGCATTAAAGCTTAACACTCCTACATGTTTATGTTGTCTGAAGCTTTAGAAACCAAGGTTGAAGTATCATGATGGATCCGAGAATTTATTATATATCCGTATTAATTGTAACTCTGTTATTTGATATCTTTTAAATGATGAACATCTCACCATTGGCTTGTTCTCACTTTTTCACAGCTGGTGTCTCCTTTCAGATACAACCAGACCAGAAAAGTTACTCTACTTCAATCCTTCTTTCCTTGCCCCCCCTTGTCATGCTGTCCTGTTATTTCACACCCGTCCACCTTAACCATCAACAGCACTGATCATAGCTACAAATACTTTAGATTTTGTGCAACAAATTAGCTAGTGAGAGTTTATCTCCATATAGTCTCTACATCAAACAGTAGTGATATTAGGGGCTGGAGAATTTCTCAGTGGTTAAGATCATTTGTTGCTTCTGCAGAAGACTTTGGTTCAGTTTCCAGCACCCACATGGTTGCTCATAACCATCTGTTGCCCCGGCTCCCCAGAATCCAGTGTTCTCTTCTGACCTCCACAGGCACCAATATACATGTGGTGCACATACATACATGCAGGCAAAACACTCACACACATAAATAAGATAAATAAATACTTTTTAAAAATTAAGTAGTGCTAGAGTATTAAATTATATAAACAACACAGTTAGTTTTGCTATATAATAGGATTGCTTTTTTACTGAAATTTTATACATACAGTTTAGTAAGATCCCTACTCACTAACACTAACACCTTACATTTATATTCATATATATTTATACCTTCCTATAATTTCCAAAACATTTGTATCACCTTCCTTAATTTCTTTGAGATAGGTAGAATGCTTTCTATTAGAGAAATAGGGTCAGAGCAGTTGAGTAGGTCTTCCATAGGATTGCTGAGCCTTGCCATTGGCTCAGAGAATCCTCCAATCAAGTTTCAACTTTCTCTTCTATACCCCAGCTGTATCTCCTGGTAATGAAGAGTTCAACATGCACATAAATATTTATAAACATTATGTCATCGTTCGGAACAAGTCGATCTTACTGTTTGGCTGCTTTATGGCAGTGGGGCTGTGCGGCGAGGCAGAGGTCTGCAGGGGTTCACTCCACAGAAGTTTTATATTCCCTCAGCTTTGAAATCTCCCTCTTTTGCTAGCAACAGCATTCTTCTACGACAACAAATAAAGAACATTTCCCTGTTTGTCATCTAATAAAACAGGCTCCGGGATCGTTTGCTATCGGCAATGCCTACATACACCTTGCGACCCTTGCCACAGTTCTCTTTCTTCCAAGGCTGGGAAAGCCTGATGCTGTTTCTTGTTTGAATGTTTTTCATTTCGCATCTATAGAATATAAGAAAGTAATAAGAAAGCCATTGGCAAGGTAATGGGGTTTCATCTTTCTTCATGTTTAAAAACATGTAGGGATTATTTCATGTCTTAAACAGAAATTGCAGTAGAATTAAAAAGGCATTTCCCCAGAGCTAAGGATTGAAATTTAAAAATAAATCACTACTAACTTTGAGTCAATAAAAAAAAATCATGAAAATAGTTTTTTTTAACGTTCTTCTTTTTAAATGCAACTCTAAAACCAGAGACTCTCATATAAAGCATTTGTAAGAATGACTTTTGTGGCCTTTGACATGCCAAGGGACTCTGCTAGTATAAAGCAAGCATAAGGAGAAATCTTTTCAACCTTTCAGAGATTTCAGCATAAACTGTTTTTGTCTATGTGAGGACTCTCCTTCACTCTCCTTTGCATATAATTTCCAAAACTACAGCACAGATTGTCCAAAAGACATTTGTACTAATTGTGCTGTTTATGAAATGTGAGTTACCATTCCCTAAAGTACAAAATATAAAAGAAATATTTTTTTCTTTGATCCAAAGCCTACGAGAAGAGCAAGCCGTTATATAACGTGGCAGTGGGGAAGGAAGAAACGGTGGTTTAATTTTAAAGCATCCATTCAGAGAGCAAAAGCTCCATGTGAAAACTAATTTTGTCCAGGTCTCTATGTATTTATTTACTGGTATTTTTAGTGATCATCACATCAAAAGTATGTGGAAAGGAAGGGAAGTTTTCCAGAAAGTGTGCGAAGGTATTCTTGTGTTATCTAGATCAGTGCTTTTAAAAAGCAAGTCTGCAGACCAATGCCAGTCTACAAAATGTTTATACCAGTATGCAAGATGATAAATATAGTCGTTGAAAGAAAGCATGTAAGCAACATGGCAACTGGGCGTATCCGAGTGTATGATTTTGTATTCCATGATGAGTGGCAACCGCAGACGCTGTTAGCAGCTCTGCTCACCCTTGGGCTGCAGCCTTCTTCTGGACAGTCGGATTGTAAGTATTCCAGGCTCTGGAGACCATACCCAAAGTCCCAATGCCTCAGTTCTGTGAAACTAAAGTGCCAAGGAATATATATGAACAAATGGATGTTGGTATGTTCCCATGAATATTTATGATGCCAACATTGAATTCCATCTAACTTTTATATGTCACAAAATACTATTGTTATTTCGATTGTTTCCCCTCAATCATTAAAACTTGTGAAAATTGTTTGTAGTTCCCATGGACCCTACAAAACCAGAGAGTGGGCTGGATTTGGCCCTGAGGCAGAGTAAGTGGCTCAGTTATAGCCCTGAGAACTAGGCACAGACGTTGTTGTTTCTTAGTCTCTGAGATTTTCAATTGCTGCTTGCTTTTGCGCTGGAGTTTCGGTTGTTACTGGAGAATACTGTAGGGCACTCGATGCTTAGAACATTATGTTAATAAAATCCAGAAGGAAAATATTCCTAGTATCCCTGTGGGAATGCATTTCAGGATTCACTGTGACCTATTGATTTGCATGAACTTTGCTTAAATTTAATTTTTAAAATAACAAAGAAGATGCAGTTTTATTAAGTGTATAAGCAGTGGCTATTCCAATTGACCTGGGAAGGGTAATAGAGATAACATTAGTTGAAACCCTACTTCCTGCTTGCTCCAAAATGATGAAGTGATGTGTTTGATGGTAATCAAATGCTGTAAAGTAAAATAGGTTATATAAGCTTATGCCAATAACATAGAAAGTTGCTGAGATCCCCCTTCTGTCTGAGACCATGCTTCTATTGGGCCAGTCTGCAGCCACAGCAAGCCTACCATCACGTGCTATTCTGTTAATTGTCCCTTTAGCTTAGAAGGGGCTCCACACTTTCCTGGGCACTATATATACCTCCTCTTATTACTTGGTTCTTCACACATTCATCAAATTATAACATATATGTGGGATGATTTGGCTTGGTTTTGTTTTCCTTGCTAATGTAGGGCCTTTTGCCGGGTTTCACCTAATGAATGTCAATAAATGTCAGCACATGAACTAATCAAGCCACCCTGTTAGCAAAGCTAGCACTGTCTGTGTGTTTCTCGTTTTCTCCCGTGCCTTTCCCTCTTCACATATGCATCACACTTTTGGAAGGAGAGCTACTTGTAACATTTCAAACTTGGGGAGGCTTTCCTCGAGTTGGAAAGGTTGCATTCAGAGCTGATGTGATGGGATCTCCTTTTGTTCTGTCTGAAAACACAGAGGTTAACTTTTGAACACATGCCATGGCATTTTTGGACTAAGTCAACCTCCTTCAAAAGTGAGAACCGTGAACCAGACCAGGGTTCAAGGAGACATACCCTTGGAGTACACACAGGCCCCTTCAGGCTGTGTTTGAGTGAAGCATGTTTGATCACGGACATGCTGACATGTCCATGTAACAGAGACGTTCCCTCTCCTGAAACCCGAGAACAACTTGTGAACGTTGGTTCCTCAATTCTAATATAGATCCATTTTCCAAAACAGCAGGTTTTTAAATTGGCAACCACCCTCTTTTTCATGTGAAAATACAAGTCAAGCTGTTATAAATACTTTCCTTTTCATCCATATTTAGTTATATATTGGGTTAGCCCCATTATTCACATATACTCATAAACAAAATGCCTTTTCCTATTGCATTTTGGATATTGAGGAGCATGCTAGTCACATGTCGAGTCTATACACAACATGAAATGGGGTATACTGGCTGCCACTGGGGATTTGCAATGCTGTGTCCAATGGAAATTCTACCTGAAATGGTCGCCTCGCTCACACAGAACGTTATTCATGTAGCTAATGTTTATCAGGCTCTCCACATGTGGAAGGACTCACTCAGCTTCTAGTTTATTGAGGATTTTCTTAAAGATCATGAACTATTTTTCATAGTGTTGTTTGTAACTAGAGACACATGAAATGAAGAAAAATTGTATAACTTAAGGACCAGTCCCCTTCAGAATGGTAGCCAATGGCAATGTGTGTTGTGTGTGTGTGCGTGTGTGTGTTTAGAAAACTTTTGAGTTCCAGATCATGTATATTGTATTAGTTTGAGTTTCTATTGCTGCTATGAAGCACCATGGCCAAAAAGCAAGTTGTGGAGGCAGGGGTTTATTCAGCTTACACTTCCCAATCACTGTTCGTCATCGAAGGAAGTCCAGACAGCAAGCAGGGCAGGAGCTGCTGCAGGGACCATGGAGAGATGCTACTTACTGCTTGCTCAACATGACTTACCCAGCCTGCTTTCTTTTTTTAATTGTTTTTGTTATATTATTGATATACTTTTCTCTGCCCCCTCCTTTCCTCCCCTTCTCCTCCCCTCTCCTATGATCCCCACGCTCCCAATTTACTCAGGAGATCTTGTCTTTTTCTA
>LOJH01002435.1:0-18440 GCA_001685095.1 Ellobius talpinus
TGCATTTATAGTATAAGAGACCATGCCCAAGTGGGCTGGTATCTTAAAGACTATGGGTTGAAGGAGCTCCAACAGCATGTATCTGATTGAACTTTAACTTATTCAGAAATATCAATTTATTTCTATGTAGAAAAGTAGATACAAGAGTAGAATGCAGGGGGAAAGTCCTTATTCATATATGACCTGCAGGTTCCTGAAACTGTGCTTCTCTGTCTTGTGGAAAAAAGCAGCTTCCCAGAGCCTGTGAAGTCCCTTGAGCATAAGAAAAGAGAGTTAAAGTGGGGATGTGATGTGTAGCATGCAGAGAGCTATGAGCATTTGCCATGTTGATAATAATGGGAGTGGTGAAGTGAAATGGCATGCAGAAGAAAATACTGATTGACAGGATGGGAAATGATTGATAAATTGGAGACCCAGTTCTTAAAAGAGAGCTAGATCACTCAATAAACAGAAATAGACCACCAAAAAAAACCATTCTGAACATAATGAAATCATTATTTCTGAATTTTGTAGTATTATCCTAATGTTTAACCTGGGCTTATTTTAGTCCATTATTTTAATAGTCTATTTTTTGGTCACTAGTGGGAACTAGAAAGCCAATTTAGTCTAAATAGCATTTTTTTCTAAAATAGCATTTTCAGCTATTGGAATAATAAAAATTAGAGGCTACTATTATAGATAGTTTTATTCTGGTGAATTAGTCTTTCGTTACTAATCCACCAGAGACATTTATTTGTAATCAAAGGAACACCCTGAGGAGAAATATACAATTCCTGTGAGCTGCAGGCTCGCAAGTCAAAATCTCCAAGTCTGGAATCCATGAGTTCCTCAGTGTGAGTCCATCTGCCTAGACCTGGTTTCTCAAGTCGGTTCCCACAGAGAAACACTTCCTTGCCCTGCTCTCAGATGATGAGTGTTGCAGGGGCCTCTGAGGCTGGAGGACAGGATCCAAGAAGGTAAAGTGGGGGTCTCAGAGTAATGAGTCAAGATTTGTACTGATCTGTTACGGGTCATTAATGTAGGACTCACTGCTCTCAGGTTCATATAATGTAAGTTTTTCTGAACATGTTTTGGTTGAATGAAACCTAGGTAAGGAAGGGCTAGGAGACTTTGCACTGGTACAGGCCTTCATATTTCCTCTTCTGCTGTCTCATGAGGACAACCTGGGATTGCTAGACATAGAAAAAAACATTTCAGAGTAAAAGAGGACAAGACAGACAAAGGAAGCCTGGAAAGAAGGGTTTTTGTTTGTTTGGTTTTTATAGAAGAGAATTTAGAAGCAAACATTAATTTGTAGTTTTACTTTAGTGAGATAGTTTAATAGATGTCTCTCCACTTGGTCTTTTCCCAGTGGGATTCTAGCTATCTTCTGAGATGAATGTGTCACCCAGTGTTGATAAGCCTACAGGAATAAAATGGGGCCAGCAAGGTGGCTAAGCAGTTAAAGGCTCTTACTGCCATGCTTGATGGCTGCATCCTCGATGACCCTAGCTGGGTCCCTGGAAGCCCACAGAGTGAAAAAGAGAAAGGACTTACTCAATTGTTCTATGGTTTCCACATATATACCCACACATGCAATTAATAAATAAAACATAATAAAAAGAAAAAGTGCCCTTAAACTTAATAAATAAAATTCTAAACAAAATCACATGTAAAAACATTTTCAAGCTATCTTCCAAATAAAGTTGGAATTGTTATGCCCAGATCCACAAAAACCCCCCAAACCAGCAAGGAAACCGAGTCCCATATGTAAAAGTAAAGAGCCTTTGTTTTATACAAGTTTGCAAACTCAGTCTCTACGTATGTTTGATTATTGGAATAATCAGAGATCCCAAGCTCAGTTAGAGTTGAGTTTTTATAGTAATAAAAGTGAGAGTGAGGGATTTCTAAGGTTCAGAACCCCTGATAGGCTGATTGGTGTCCTGGTGAGTGTGTGCTGGCAGGTGATCCTATCTACAATGGTTGGAATATTAGGAATTTCCTTTGGATGGTGCATTCTTGGGTGGTGCTCAGGTAAGCTCAGTCTATGGTTCTTCCTACAACCAGGTATTGGTTCAGGGTAATCTACTGACACTCAGGCCTCCATTAAACTTATCATGGCTGAGTCCTACCCTGGCAGGTGATAATGGTTGGAAGTTAAGAACTTCCTTTGGGTAGTCTGTTTCTATTAAGCTTATCGTGGCTGGCTCCTTCAGGAATAGCATCAAGATCAAAAGAATTGCTTTGGAAAACATGCCTAGTGTTCTCAAAGGGAGGTCTGTGCTTAGGGTTAACGATAAAAGAGGAGGATGCACTACCTCATTTGACTCCAGTGGGAGATGTTCTCTGCAGTTGTTACTTAATAAAAAAAGACCGACTTTAAAGGAGCCAGAAAAGAGTCTAAAGAATGGTTCAGTGTCATGATAGTTCTTTTAGAACATCAATCTGCGAAAGTTAGGCACAGAGATAACCTGGAATGCATCAAACCAACCCGCCTCACTTACGGGCTACACAGCTAGCGTTAACAAACTTGTCCCTGGACTTAGTGGTCTACAATTGCTTCATTTTTCTTGTACCACTGTGCAATGAACTTCTATAAACATGAACTTGAGACTAAATGAAGAGTAGCTCTTTAGTATTTCAGCCTTAAATCACAACTACTTCTCCTGAAAAATTCATCTAGAGGCCCCAATCATGATGTAAAGAAGATAAGGAATCTGGCAGGTTTTGAGATTCATTGTTTGACTGAATTTGCTCCCTTGTACCCAGCCACCCATTGCCACCCTTCACACCTATTATGAATGAGGATATCTTAGCTTGTTCCCGCTACCCCTTTCTTGGGGCTTTCAGTTTGCTCTCTTTTGCATGAATTACAGGTCACTTACTGCCCTATTTTCTAGTGCAGATTTTACCTGCATCTCCTTACACATTTATTAATTGTGGCGTGCTAGCTGCTCTGCCTTGTTGGAAACGTTACTAATACAGAACAGCTGAACATAAACAATTTTATTTAAAAAACTTGTAATAATTTTGTAATTAGAGAGAATATCAGGTCCAGAGGAAACCCCAATTCCCCAAACTCCAAAAGGCAGTCCAAACATCCAAAATTGAGCTCAACTTGGACTATAGGAGGATTTCTGGCAGTTAGATACATCTTGTAATACTGTGAATTTGTGAAACTTGGTTTCATCTACCATTTCTGTTATATCCAGCAGAAGGGACAAATGACTTCCTGTGGGGCCCATTCACAGATCAAAACCCATGCTGGCCTCCAGGTTCCCTCAGTATCACAACTACCTGTTCTACACATTTCAAAGTCCATGCTAGCATCCTAGCCCTTCTCACCTCCTCCCTACCCTACACTCCCTCCAGCTCGGGCTTCCGCTCACCCTCAAGTACTCTTTCCCGATTAATCTTCCTATTCTGAATATGGCCCCTTTCTCCCCCTTTCCTTTTCTCACTTTCCTCTGGCCTGCTCCTCCCGCCTCCTCTCACTGTTTTCCCTATTCTCTATTCTCTGCTATTCTCCCCTCCCCACAGACAGCCCTGGCCAGGTCCAGTCTGCTGGCCATGTTCAGTAGGCTTCCTTTCTTTCTCTTCTCTGGACTTTTCCAGACGCTTCAGGCTGTTCTTTCTCTTATCTACACTAAAAAACCTTCCTTTAAGCCATACTATGGAGTGTGCATGTCGTCGGTTTACACAGGGAAGTACTTTAAGAATCTCACATATTAAATGTTAGTCTTCCTGTGTTTTGGTTATACTCAACGGCATCATTCTCTAGGGAATGTGACATTTTAAGGGACAAGAGCACATTTTCACACAGACTATTGCATTTTCAGAGGCAGGTTACTGAGGCGATGAGCCAGTCCCTGCTTTAAGAAGATAGTGACTTTGCAAATCAGAAGTAATCTCCTCCAGAAAGACTTTAAAGGGCAAGGGAAGAGGCTTAACAGTGAAAGTGCGGGTGCTGAAGGTGTACACGGAGGAAGGATCATACGACAAGGACAAAGATTCTACATAAAGGAATATTCTTTGAACACAGAAGGATCTGATCAACAGGAATGCCACAAAATATGTACAAGAAAGAAGTCTTCAGATGTGAAAGGAGCAGCAGAGTCATGAAGGAGAAAACAAACAGGCCAAAAAGTAAACCAAATTAAACAGAAAAATATGTTTCATCATGCCCTTATTTCACAATTCTAATACTAAAGAACTTGATATGGGCCTTCTAGTAATAAACCAGAATATTCATGAAGAGGAAAAGAAGCAGAGTAGCAGTGTTTTCACATTAGCACTGGGAGTGCACGGCAAACGGCAGCAAAGCCAGGTCCTCTACACCTCATCTTTGGGAGGCAATACTGAGTGTGCCGTCACAACAGCTATTTTCAAATAGCTCAGTTTTCAAAAGTTGCTTGGAAAAGACTTGTTAAAAACAAGAGTAAGATATAAGAAACACATCCACTGCTGGTGGGGTTGAAAACTGGTCCAACCACTCTGGAAATCAGTGTGGAGATGCCTCCAAAAGCTAGAAATAAGTCTACCATAAGACAGAAGCATACAGGGCAGTCAGCAGGTTGTTAAGGGCAACAACACAATGTTTCAGCTATTTCTCCAGATCATCCTGTTTCAGGTCTCAAGTGAAGTCATGATTAGCAAATAAAGAGCACAAGAAGGACTCTCAGTCAGTCACTAAACAAATCAGCAAACCAGTGTCTAATAACTGGTCTTTTCTACACTATTCTACTTCACCAGCTATACCAATCCTCTGCATATGTCCAAAGGACTTGACATCCTATTCCAGATACATGCTCAGTCATGTTCATTGCTGTTCTATTCACAATAGCCAGGAAGTCAGAACAACCTCATGTCCTTCAACACATGGAAGGATATGATTGGATTTAAGGCCCAAAACATAATATGGAACCTATGTCTGAGACTGCTCATGTGACTCTGACAACATAGGTCATGGACCCAGGGAAAACCAAACTTTACTGTTCTATTAAATTAACCTAGCAATGAAATGACTCCTAACACCATTCTGCTATATCCACAGATTACTGCTTTGCTCCGTCATCAGTGGAGTTTTCTTATGCAGGATATGGGAACTAATACAGAGATTACAACAGGACAATATGCAGAGAGTCAGAGACCTTGAGACATTCGGTCCTAAGTGGGCTGTCTTCATCAGCTTCCTCCTCTCAGGACTCAGGGAACTCTATCAAAGAGGAAGCCCAGAGACTGAATGAAAGGAGCCATTAGGGATGGAAGACAACAAGAAAACAGTGCCTTTCAGACCTAACAGGATTGGCACATATATGAATTCAGAGATTGTGGAAATATGTATGCGGCCTGTCTTAACTCGGATTTCTACTGTTGCAATGAAACACCATGACTAAAATAACTAAGAGATAAAGGGTTTACTTGTCCTATACTTCTATAGCACTTCTCATCATCAAAGGAAGTCCAGACAGGAACCCAAGCAGGGCAGGAACCCAGAGCCAGGAACTGATGCAGAGGCCATGGAGGAAGACTACATTGCTACTCATAACTTGCTCAGTCTTCTTTCTTATAGAATTGAGGATCATCAGCCTCAGGATGGTACCCCCCCACACAATAGGCTGAGTCCTCCCCCATCAACCACTAAATAAGAAAATGTCTTACAGGCCTGCCCATAACCAGATCTTATGGAGGTATCTTAATTGAGGTTCCCTCCTCTCAGATGACTTTAGCTTGTGTCAAGTTGACATAAAATTAGCCAGTACAGGGTCCCAATGCTGAGAGGGTAAGTAGACACATCCCTAGCCCAGAAGCTGTCTCCTATTGATAACCGCTCACAAAGGAAAACTCGATTTCTCCAATGAAGTTTCACAGGGAAGATAAACCATAATTAAGGGTATTGTGTGACATTTTCACTTTTGTGGGTTTTTTTTGTGTGTGTGTGTGGGTCCTGCCACTCAACTCCCAAATAAATCACACATGACGGCTTATTCTTCGTTATAAATACCTGGCCATAGCTTGGCTTATTTCTAACTAACTTTTCTTATCTTAAATTATCCCTACTACCTTTTGCCTATGGGCCTTTATCTTTCTTACTTCTGTATGTCTTATTTGCCTTATTCCTCCATGACTGGTTGGGTGCCTGTGTGGCTGGGCCCCTAATGTCCTCCTCTCCTTGTTTTCTGACTCTTATTGTTATCTTCATTCTCGGTTCTCTCAATTCTCCTTCTATTTATCCTCTCTGCCTGCTAGCCCCACCTATCCTTGCTCCTGTCTCGCTGTTGGCCATTCGTCTCTTTATAAGGACGATCAGGCGTTTTAGACAGGCACAGTAACACAGTTTCACAGAGTTAAACAAATGCAGTATAAAGTAAACTCACACACCTGAAAATATTACCCAATATAAGCGCATGCCTCATGACCAGCAATAGATGACAGACACAAAACAAACTGAATGGCTTGTTTTGAAATGCTTTGTCTCACAATGCTTTGAGATTTTTTTTTCTTTACCTCCACTTGTCTTTTGCGTGTCTATTATGGTTTCCAATTTTCTGTTTTTTAATGGTGTGTGTCTACATTTCTTATGATTTTTCTTTGTTTTTTGTTTTGTTTTGTTTCTGTTTGCTTTGTTTTATTATGGTTTGTCTTTTTTTTAAATTTGCCTTTTTGTTTTCTAAAGAGAGATAAAAAGGCATGGAGTTTAATTGGTGTTGAAGTGGGAGGATATGCGAGGAGATAAGAAAGGGGAAACCATGATCAGAATATATATTATAGAAAAATTTTATTTTCAATAAAAATGTGGGATACTATTCAGCCCTAAGAAAAAATTATATAACAAAAATCTCTGTATAATGGATGAAACTAGAAATGATTATATTTAGTGAGACAACTCAGACCCAGAAGGACAAATGTCTCATATTTGCTCCAATCTTTGGTTCCTAGCTATAAATCTTCAGATTTGAGTACATAGCTGGAATAACTGCAGAAACGAGGAAACTGAGAAAGGACCACTGTGCGTTTTGGAGGTAAAGATCAATAGAGAGAGAAGTAGCATGGTGCAAGTGAGCTGACTGGTGGAAAAAAGAGGAGGCTCTAATTAAGGAAGGGGATAAACACAGAAGAAGGATAGAGGAGGGTAAAATAATAGTAAGTCTATCTGAAAAGCTCACAAGGAAACATACTATTAACTAGCTACATAAAATATCTATAATTCACACAATTTGGTCCATAAATATATACGTATGCATTTTAAATAAAAATTTAACATTTGTGCTGACAGTGCTCCCTCTGATAGCCAAAGTCCCTCTAACAAAAGTTCCAATCCAGGCATGAGAGGCCTTCTGTTGAGTTATTGGTCATAGCTGTTCAAGAGATTCCCAAGTTACATGGTGCTGCTATTGCTCTTCGGTGCTCCCCAGAGGTGGAAGGTAAGCTCCTATTGGTAAGGACTCCATGCTCTCCCAGAGGCCCCTGAACTGAAATTGTGTTCAAAGCCTCCTCCTTGAAGACTATCCGTAATGGTATCAGAAGGTATCATTCAGGCTTCCAAGAGAGCAAAGGAATCAATAGATGTATGTAGCTATATTAACTATGAACAACATCAGTGACCTGAATGGTAGAGTAATCCTGCAGGTGCAATAGTGGCACATATACCTTGGTAGTAAACAGTACTTCTCTAATTGTACTTAAGACAAGCGCAACAAGAGGGATGCCATGCCTGGTACTGAAAACCTATCTAACAAATCAGAGCTAGGAAAATCATGATTATTGAAGGAGAATCAACAACCACAAATTCATTAAAGCAGCACAACTCATAACAGTCTATAGACATTTGTCTTTATACCCATAGGCAAATGTAGTCTTCACTTTTCATCAAGGAAATTTCTTTTGCAATGCAGGAGGACTACTAGAGAAAACCCCAACCAATCAACATGTGGAGTTGTGGAGCCCAGTCTCCAGGGATACATCTAGGAAAAACTCCCACCCTTAGGCTCATGGAACATTGTGGAAGAGGTGGTGAAAAGATTGTAAGAGTCAGAGGTTCGGGTAATTTGCTGTGATATTGTCTACCCTGGAAATAACAGAATAAAATCTCACCAACAGGACCACTCAAGTGAGAACTGACTAGTACACCAATGAGCATGCCATGTGGATAGGGAGAAGCCCACAGGCATCAACCCCAAAGAAAGAACTATAGGTGTTAGGGTCCGTGGATCGTCCCACAAAACAAGGACCATCACTATGCAATCAGCAAGAGTGCTGTTTACTCCAGCATGCTGTTGTCTGCCTGCCAGACAACAAAATGGCTGGGACCCTGAGTAAAGCTTGCAGGCTGCTTTGAGAGGCATCCAGGAGGGAATTAAATCATCTGATCCTGATTGGCTGGGACTTCTCTTCACGCTTTAAAAGGGTGTAGAAACCGAAACTAAACCGGAGCTCAGGCCTAGTGGAGGGCTGGAGCCAGGGCAAGCCTAGCCATAGTGCTACTGTGGCCCTCATAGGCATCAGGAGAGGTGGCTCTAAGGAAAAACACGCCAGTTGGTTGTCCAGTGAATGGTCAGCCCTAAAAACATTTATGTAAGTAACACTGTACAACTCAACAGGTTATGCCTGGGAATATGTATGCTGATACAAATACAAATATGCCTGCAATAACAACTGATGAAGAGAGAGGCTATGATTGGAGCAGGGAGAAGTGTATGGCAGGGCTTTGAAGGAGAAAAGAGAAGGGAGAAATGTTGTAATTAAACTACCATCTCAAAAATAAGCCAAGAAATAAACAAAAGAACACAGTGATGTGTCCGCCGCGGAAAAGATGCAGCAGCTTTTCGTAAAACCAAACCCACAGTCACCAACAAGGCTGGAAGTAGAACTGGGATATCAATCTTATGTAAGTGAAAACTTGTACTCACACCAAAATCTGTGTGTCAATTTCAAAATGTATTCATTTGTATTAAAAACTGGATCTCCTTCAGTGACTAGTGTTGCATAAACTGTGGCACAGATGCACTCTGGGATACTGCTTAGTAATGCAAAGGAACAATCTACTCAAAATTGAAATGACTTCTGTGAGTCTAGGGGATTTCCTTAATGTCATCATTATTAATGACTCCACTTATGTGATATTTTATAAGAGCTTTCCATATGTATTTCTTATAACTGCATATGAATACTAGTCTCATTTTAAGTAATATAGAGAAAATGAAAAATAAACTTAAGACTATCTGTCACAGTAGTGGTCACATAGCAAGCAATTATTTTACTATAGGCATCATGATACAAATGCAGCCATCCTCAGTGGCTGTGTGCTGGTGACTTGAGCACCTCTCCACACAACAGGTGAGACAGAGTTTTAGCCACAAGTAGGGCATCACATCTGGAACTCTGCTCCACACCCCACCTCTGCTTGCCCAGCTCGTGTCTCACTTCTCTTTCCTACGATGACTTACTTCATCTTCCTGTCTTCTCACTCAGCATCTGTGTCTCCCCAGCACCAGCAGGACAGCTTTTGCTTCCATCTGTGAATTTGGGAAACATCCCTACTTCTGTAGCTCATTTTACTTGCTCATTTTCTGTGGTAGCCTGTTATTTCTCTTTGGAGTTCTCAGAAACTAGAGTATTTTTCTCTGCAGAAGTCCAGGCTCTCTGGCCTCCTCTCCTGCCTTCTGCGTTGTCCTTCATAAACATTTTCCTTCCTGTGACAAAGCCTTTCTTCACTTCCTCCTATATCAACAGAGTATTAGCAAAAGTTAATAAGTCATGAGATAATAATCTCAAGAAGGTTGAGGTCTAGAAGAGTCAGGCAGCCTATTTTTTTCTTAATTATTTGGTAGTAAGATTGTCTTTGCTGTGACTAATGTAAAATGTTGCTTCTTAACTTGTGAGTCAAGACCCCCTTTGGGGTTTGCACAGCTGATATTTACATTATGATTCATAATAGTAGCAAAATTACAGTTATGAAATAGCAATAAAATAATTTTATGGTAGGGGCTGTCACAACATAGGGAACTGTATTATAAGCTCATAGAATTAGGACTAGAACCCCTGGTTTGAATTGTCCTGATCGTCCAATGTCTTTTGTACAAGCTCACTTTGAGGTTCTATAACGTTCTCTTTAAACTTGCAGCTCATGCATGTAATGAAGCCAGGTCCATTTAGAGCTGTACCAGGTGAGGCAGTGCTAGAGCTCGGGGCTTGCTCCTTCTCTGCCTTGGTCTTAAGCTCTCTTTCTTCTGGGCAGCAGCAACGACACTTGCAGAACACCACACATCTTGGGAAAGTAACTGAAAGCCACCAGAAGGAGCCAGGGTGAAACCCTGTCTCAGAAAGACAAAACAAATGAAAAACTGGGTTTACAAATAATAGTGCTTTGTTCATGTGTCATGTTTGAAACAGGATTGTTAGGTGTCCAAATCTAAAACATTGCTAGTAAAATTGACGTCTAACCTATAATCTGGAACAAGAAAGGGCCTTAACTTGGAAAAGAGTTGGAATTTGGGAACCTGTAACAGGGGATAGAAGTGAGTAGGGCTAGCTCTAAGGTTCCGAGTTCCAAAAAGAATGAGGAAAGAATTAATATCTAGAGTTACCTCTACAGGTCTTTATTTCCCTAATCATCAGAGAGGAGTGAATTAACAAAAGTTTCTACTCGGTGGCTCAAATTTATTTCAATTTGATTTCAGCTTCCTCAGAAGTCAGTAATGTAAAAAGTCTAATACAGAAGTTTGACATAAACTAATAGCAGATGAGGGTGACCAGAACTGAGATGCAAGAAAGTCTCCCAGTTTCTGCCCTGACTGTCTCTAACTTGAGTTTACTGATTTAGAGAGTTGAAATGTCTGAAAAGTGTATCAAATGAGGAACACTCGAACCAATTAGAAAAGTCGGGAATGATAAGAAAAATATGTTAGGAGACTAATACACGATTAAGAAAAGATTCTTGTTTTGCTTTTTTTTGTTCTGAGACTCTGAAAGCAAAACTAGAAGTGATTGGAACAATAACAACAACAAAAAACCCAAATTCTTCAATGAGAATGTTCCGCTTTGAATGGGATGCCTTTGCACACTGAGAGTTCCTTGTAAGCCATTGTCCTCAGCTGTAATGCTTATTGAGCTGTTATAAATATTAGGAATAATCAGTGGGTAAAAATCAACAAATATCCTTCTATCAGGAGTAGAGATTTTTTAGTGACTTATAAAACAAAAAATAAAAGTATATGTGTATCATCCATCTATTCATATGCATCATATAACATTAACAGATTTGTGTAAAAAGAGTTTTTAAAAAATGAGAAGAGCTGTCACTGCAAAGGAACAAAATTTCATTAAAAATTCCATTGTTAAAGACCAGCATGATTTCAATAGTAACACAGTTACTAGGGAGACAATGCACTGCTCCTGGTTGGATTACATTCCAGGTACTGCAAATCTGACCAAGAATCCATGGATGGGGCATTCACAGGGGTCATCCTATTACTGTTATTCTGATAAATGGATATAATATCAAACTGTCCTATAAATTCATATCTTGACCCACAGATTAGTCAAGTTCTGAGATTTCATCAGAGTAGTTTCTTTGTATATTGCATGGTGATTAACACAGAAACTCATAGCTGGTCAAAGGACAAGTGACTATCAGAGGAGCGCTCATCCACACATGGGACAGCTATACCACACGCCTCACCCTGAAGGCTTGGGAACCATTGAAAAAAGGGGGAAGAAAGAAGGTAAGAGCCAGATATTGGAGAGGACTGGGCACACATCATGACTTTTGAACACAGCAGAACCTCTTCACTCTCAAATTCACAGTAGCTGTGATTACCTACACAAGATCTTTGCAATATCAAGCCAGTCAACATTCTGGCATGGAGAGAGGAACTGTTGATTCCCCTCCCACCCCTAACTGGGGAGCTGTGGACTATTGTTGACTTCTGAGGAAAAGAGAGCCAAGTTTCTTTACAGATCAAGCCCCTAGTAGGTCAACCATACTCCAGTTGAAGCTCACATACCCAGGAATATGGGGCATCAAAAATTGGTTCCAGTGGGTTCTTTTTTAAAGAAGACATGGAGTTGGGGGATGTAGGGAAGTGCAGTGGATCTGAAGGAGGCATGACTATGGTAATGTACAGTCTAAAGTATTCTCAACAAGCTATAAAATTAAAAAAAATACTGCATCGAAATGCCATGCAAAAGGCATGTGTGCAAGGAAGGAGGATACCACAGAGGTGTTTTGCACAGCTTGGCAGAGTGTTTGTTAAAGGGAATGAGAAGAACTTGTAAGAAACTTTCAAAGTTTTATGAAAATGAAATGAAATGAAATGAAAATGAAAATGAAAATGAAAGAATTATGAAAATGTGTTTAAAACAATGTTGTTGAAGTGGGCTGGGCTCATTGTGAGGTAACTACAGGAATCCAACATTATCTAGAGAAGCAGAATTGTATGATATAAATTTGGATTACAGAACTTCTCAGATATCCTCCCTGAGTTGATGGTTCTCTGATAGCAAGGAATAATTAATAGGGAAGGGGTGGGCAGGCCAGATACTGTATTTAGTCATGGTTCTCTAGAGTAATAGATCTTATAGGATGAATAGTTCACTATATAGAAAGGGGATTTATTAGATGACTAATTGGCTGCAGTTTAATTAATCCAGCAATGGCTAACCATGAACAGAAAGTCCAAATATCTAATAGTTGCTCAGTCCACAAGGCTGATGTCTCAGCTGGTCTTCAGTATACACTGGAAGAATTAGATTTAATTGCCAGTAAAGAACTGAACTTGCAAGCAAGGTGAGAGCAAGCAGACAAATAGCAAAAGCTTCCTTTCTCTGTGTCCTTATATAGGCTTCCAGAAAAAGATGTAGTCCACATTAGATCTGGTTTAGAAATGTTTCTTTTCCCAGCTCAAAAGCTCTGGATTAGAAGTAGACCTTCCTAAGCAAAGGTTTCTCATTCCTTAATTTCATATATAGTTAAGCTGACAAACAAGAATAGCCATCACAGACGCCAAGAGCAACAGGCATGACAGAACAGGGCTTACAATTTGATTGATAGAAGGCAAGAAGCAGCGGATTAGCATCTAACTGTTAGATTCTAACATGTTTAGCAACATATTCAAATATTTCAAATTATCACATAAATGAAATGTGTTCACAGTGAAGCATCTTGTCCAGTCACACTGGAGAAAGCACAGTCAAAGGGATGACAACAAAATATTTATATAAAGTGCTGGGCAGAGATCCAAGGGAAAATAAAAAGTGACAGCTGCACTTTGTGACTCTGATGGCCATTATTTTCTTGCTTTGATTTTATAGAGAAGCTAAAGGGGAGGGAACTGATGACCCAGCAGCTAAGACCCTAAGACCATGTTATACTTTGCTTTTTCTGAGCAAGAGTCATTGTGGTGTTGTCTTTTGTTTTGTTTTATTTTGAGTCAGGGTTTTGTGGGGGACCATGCTTTGAGAAATATGCCTCTTACCAGGGTAGGGGCATGGGAATTAGAAGAATAAGTAAAGATAACAAAGACCCAAGTGAAAATAACAAACAGAACCATAGGAGAGTATCAGGAGAGAGTTCTAGTGACTACTGAAATTCGCTGAATTTAATTTTCCATACTCTTTAATACCCCAGTACAAAAGGGGAAGAAGGCAAAAGACTGCTGTAATATGATACAAAGGACAACTAGAACAATTACTTGCTTCAGTACTTTAGACATCATATCATTAATTCCTGAGAATAGCATTCTGTTGTTTAGGCAGTGAACCTATCCTAGACCAAGAATCCTGAAAGCAGCCACTCCCAAGGTCAAACCTCTTAATTGAAAAGATGGAGCAGAAGTATGCTTGAATTCTCTGACCTTTGGTCAAGGTGGAGTGGATCTACCTGTATGAACCATCTTAATGTCCAAAATATCAAGTAATCACACCCTACCTCAGGGTGTGTAGTCATAGTTGTCAACAACTTTGAACAAGCTAAAACTCTCAGTTAAGGTGGAAATAGGCTCACATTTTTGGGCCTCCATGGGATTTAACTATACAATCCAGGTGGGTTTTGATTTCACTATGTAACCCAGACTGGATTTCAAACTCTCTGGATCCTTTTGCCTTTACCTCCTGAGTGCTAGGATGGCAGGTATGTTCCACCATCTCTTCCTGCCTGTTGTCAGTAGTGACGTACGGATTTGTTTTCTCATTGTTTTAGCATGCATGCTTGCTTTAGAGCATTAAAATTATCCAGAGAAAGAAAGCATAAGCCCCCGACACATTTCTTTAATTATTCTGTGTCTGTAACATAGTTATAATTATGAAGCTATGAGTAGAGGCTCAGAGTTAATCAATGTGATAATTAAAATGAGACAGACTGACTATCATACTGTTTTTCACACATATATTTTTTTCTTTCCTTGCCATAGGAGCCTTCATTTGCAAGATGGTGCCCTTTGTCCAGTGCACTGCCATTGTGACAGAAATTCTCACGATGACCTGCATTGCCATGGAGAGACACCAGGGCCTTGTCCATCCTTTTAAGATGAAGCAGCAGTACACCAATCAAAGGGCGTTCACAATGCTCGGTGTGTTTATCACTTTGTGTTACTGTGACAAAGCATCTTAGCTGAAGAACTCAAACAAATACCTATCTTTACTCACAGGTTCAGTCCATGGTCTCTAGGCTATGTTGTTTCTGTGCCCTTGTGTGCTGAGTCAGAACATGTGATGGAGAACTTGTGCCAGAGTTGGGTGGCTTACCTCATGCCACCCAACATAGACAGGAGGCCAGGGGACAGAGAACAATAGTCTAGGTGGAAGGGTTTAGATAAAAGCTGCACTACCATGACAATAAAAGAGAGAAACTTTACCAATAGTCATGAAACAGGAAGAGGCAGATACTTTTGTTATACGAATGTCCACAGTATAGGACTGTACTATTCTAGAAATTAATCCTGAAATCTTTGCAATACCAAATTTATTTTTAGGCAGTTGGAAATGAGCAGACAAATCAATAGGGAAAAGAATTTGTCAGTTACTCTGAAACTTATGTCATATCTTCTCTAAAAAGAGCTAAATATCTCTTTCCAATATAAAAACAACATATAGGTACGGAAAGAGTTTAAAGTAAGGAGTACATGGAGAATTTAGACTGTTAAAAAGGAGGAGAAATCGGGGTGAATCTCAATGCCATACCATTGTAAGAGGCATGACCTCGAGGATGAAAGCTTTAAGATGCTGAAGGATGACACTGAAGTGGGAAAGTCCCCCTCGCTGTGCTCATTAATTGACAGAGTTAATATTGTGAAAGTGGCTTTTGTTAGCAAAAGCAGTCCCCAAATTTGATGCAATTTCCATCAAAATCCCAATGACAATTTTCAGAGAGCTAAAAAAAGCAATGTCAAAATTCACATTCGTGAAAGACACTGAATAATGGATTTCAACACTGAGCAAAAAAGAGCAATGTTACAGGTAACTCAATATCTGACCTCAAAATTATATTACAGAGACACAGAATAACAGCATAGTGCATGCAGAAAAACAGGCATGTAGTTGACATGGAGCAGATAACTCATATGTAACTCACACAGCTACAGTCAATTAAATTTTAATTGCATTTATTTGTTTCATTACACTTCATTTATTTATTTGTGTGTGTATACATGTGTATGCTTGTGTGTGCATGCTACAACAAATATGTGCAGATCAGAGAATGCTTGCAATTCTCTCCTTCCACTGTGTGGGTTTTGGGGCTCAAACACAGGTCATCAGGCTCGACAGTAAGCACCTTTACTTGCTGGACCAACTCACTGACCTCAGTCACCTGTCAAAAACATGTATTAGAGGCAATACAGTTTCTTTAACAAATGGTGTTGGGAAAAGTGGTTTCTCCATGTAACAAGAGTGAGACTAGATATATATCTCTCACATTGCTCAAAAATCAATTAAAATGGTTTAAAGAAGTAAGTATAAATGCTAGAACTTAAAAATTGCTGGAAGAAAACACTATAAATCACTTTGACATAATGTAGAATATTCCCAAGAACTGATAAATGTGGTTGAATAAAATAACAATCACCAGAGTCTGCAGGACAGTCTATAGGATGGGAAAAATATTTGCCAAGTACACATCAAGTGGGATTAATAACTAGAATAAATTAATATTAAGAACTGCAAATTTTAAACACTAAAAAAGTAATCCAATCAATTAATGGGCTAAAGAACTCAATAAACAGTTCCTAAAAGAAGTAACACTAATGGCTAATAAACACTTGGGAAGGCATTCACTATCCTAAGCCATGAAGAGAATGCAAATTTCAATTGCTTGAGACTCCAATGCACCCCACTCAGAATGGTCACCTTAAAGAGAAATGGCCACCTTAAAGCAACAAATGCTGATGAGGATGTGGGTAAAGGAACACATCACTGCTGTGACTGCTATGGGCATGGAACTGTAGCCACTAGGGAAATCAGTCTAGAGCTTTCTCAAGAGAGCTACCATGATGTAGAGCTACTGTGTGTACCAGCTATGATACTTGACTATCGTATATGTACCTGAAGGGCTCCAAGTCAACATCCCCAAGTATGCATCATAATTATTGCTTTCATTCACAATAAATAGGAAATAAGAATAGTCCAGAAACTCATCAACAAATATAAAGATATGCAGTATATTTACAAGTCACAAAAAAATTAAGTCATGGCATATGCTTCTAATTGAATGTAAGATTTAATCATTATATTAATTTTCTTCTCCTTTTGTGGCCTCCTTTCCAAGCTCTCCCTCTTTCTGTGTGTTTCTGTCTCTCTTTCACATACAGACAATTTTCTATTTTCTAGAGTCTTCATATGAGATAAAACATGAGGAACACATCACTGCTGTGGTGTGCAAAGCTGTGACCAGCAGGGAAGTCAGTCTAGAACTTTCTCAGGAAAATAGAGTTAACGTATGCCCTGACTTGCCACTCATCTGTATTCATATATTTGAAGGTCTGCAAGTCAATATAGAAGCAGAAGGGAGGATTATTGAGGGTGAGAAGGAACCAGCTTGAATGGGCTTAGAATACAAGGGAGAACAGTTGGGTGACTAGACCTATAATGAAAACTAGGCCTAAATAATGTAAGGGCCAGAATGAAACCTACTCCCTTGAATGCTAACTTTAAAGTTAACATAAAGCTAAATGTTCAGAGGTTTTAAACAGATTTCTCATCAGATACGGGAACATACTACTCTTTGAGAGGACTTGACTTCCATTCCATCCAAGTCAGATGATTAACAACTGCCTATAACTCCAGCACCAATGAATCTGATACTCTCTTCTGGCCTCCATAGGTGCCTGCACAAATGTGACATCCACTCACAGAGGCATACACACACATACATACACACACAAATAAAAATAATAAAAGTAAATCTTTTCAAATCATACATGTATTTTAGACTTGAAGAAGAAACGATAGAAGATGTTCTGTAATATGTTCAAAAGTTATTCATTTCAGGGCTGGAGAGATGACTCAGTGGTTAAAAGCACTGGATGTTCTTTCATAGGAGTGGGGTTTTATTCGCAAGATCCTCATGGTGTCTCAAACTGACTTCAGTGCCAGTCCCCCAGGATCTGACATCCTTTCCTGGACTCCCTGGCATCAGACATGTACACAGTATACAGACATACATGCAGACAAATATCCATACCCATAAATAAATTTAAGTCTTTAAGAAGTTATTTATTGGTCCAACAAACATGGATCAGCTCCTACTAAGGGCTGAGAATTGTCCTTAGATTCTCATTTGGGGAAATGAAAAGTGGGTTGTCCTTGTCCTCCAGCATTTCAGGGGAAGTTGAGAAGTCATGAATAAGGGTAGGCACAGAATCACTAAACAAATAAAGTTCCTTTTGAAATGACAGCAAACTTCAAGTTACCTATAGAAAGTGACTTCTGAGCTACCCCAGAACAAAGTCCACAGTGATGACAGAATGGCCCATGCAAGGTACAAACATGATGTGGAGCAGGGCAGGGGTTTCTGGGATGTAAGAATGGACATGAACAAAATCCTTTCCAGTAGAGTCTAGGTGGGAAGACCTGTACTGGTGAAGGGAAAGAATGACGATATTATCAGGCTGCTGCTATAGAATTTGGATTTTTACCTTCTAGGCAATTCAGTCATATAAAAGAGTTTTTAACAGTAAAAAAAATGTGGGGCCTAGGAAGACAGTTCAATGGATAAGAGTGTTTTCTGTACAAGCATGAGGGCCCAAAACCCATATAAAAAGACAGGTATGGCCAGACACATCTGTAAGCCCAGGATTACTGGGGTTGCTGGCCAGCCAGTCTAGCTGAAAACGGTGCCCTCCAGCTTCAGTGAGAGACTCCATCTCAATGCAATAATGCGGAAAGTGCTAGATCGTGAGATCCAATGTTCTTCTCTAGGATCCTCACACATGTGGGAGCTCTCTCTCTCTCTCTCTCTCTCTCTCTCT